>PISX010006981.1:0-18194 GCA_004024625.1 Mellivora capensis | reverse complement strand
TTGCAAATGAGCATTTCACAACCATCATTGTGAAGTGTGGAAAGAGCAGAATCACCAATGGTTGCTAAATCTTAGGGGAGTTTTTATGAAGAGTAGAATATTTATGTGGTCTTAAAGTGTAAAACACAGAAAAAAAAACTAATAATTACACTATGGAGAAATCAGACCACCCTCGATCAGGTAAACAAATTAACATTACCAGTGAGGGTCAGATAAACATCATGTGCCTTCAGATGTGGTCATCTGAGAAGTACACATCTGGTTTCAGTCGAGAATGTATAGATTAGAATAATGAGAATCATTAGATAACCACAAAATATGAAATGTTCTATTAAAGAAGAGAGAATAGTCTATATTCTTCAAAGATGTTAAGGTCATAAAGACAAAGTAGGGCTGTGGAAATGTTCCAGATTAAAGGAGCCTAAAGAGACATGACAACTTAGTGCAATACCTAATCTAAGACTGAAACCTATCCTGTACTGAAGGGAAAGAGATTTCTATAAAAGATTATTTAGTCAATTGAGAAAATTATGGAATGAATGGTAGATCAGATAAAAATTATCACATCAATATTAAATTTACCAACACCCGTAACTGTACCATGAATATTTAAGAGAATATTCCTAAGGAAATATACTCTGATGTGTTCAGTTCTAAAGGGTCATGATGTATAGATCTTAGCCTCAAATAGTTCCACAAGATAGTTATAAATCAAATGGAGTAGTAGGGGTGCCTGAGTGGTTCAGTCAGTTAAGTGTCTGCCTTCGGCTTGGGTCATGATCTCAGGGTCCTGGGACTGAGCTCAGCATTGGGCTCTGGGGTTAGGTAGGAAGCCTGCTTCTCACTCTGCCTCTCCCCAACACTGGGCTCATATGCGAGTGCTCTCTCTCTCTCAAAAATTTTTTTAAAAAATAAAATGGAGTAGTATATTAACAATAGATGGACCTAGATAAAAGTTATGTGTTCTTTGTACTAATCACAGTCTTGCAATCTTTCTATAAGCATGAAATTATTTGCAGATAAAAAGTCAAAAAAATTAATTAAAAAATTGATTGTTCCAGGGGTACCTGGGTGACTCAGTCAATTAACCATCTGCCTTCAGCTCAGGTCAAAATCCCGGGGTCCTGGGATCAATTCCCAAATCAGGCTCCCTGCTCAGTGGGGAGTCTGCTTCTCTCTCTCTTCCCTGTGTGCTCTCTCTCCCTCACTATCGCTTTCTCTCAAATAAATAAATAAAATTTTTAAAAGAATTGATTTTCCAACTTACTCTCCTACCAACAACTGTTGGAAGTACCTCCCTCATTTCTTCCCTACCAATAGAGTATTATTTGTAATCTGCTATTTTGATAGTAAGAAATTGTATTTTATGTGCATTTATTTGCTACTAGTGAGGCTGAAAATGTGTCTATATGTTTATTAGAAACTTGTATTTTTCTTACCTGTAAATGATTTTCTTTTTCATTTCCAGGCACAATTTTCTTAAATAAATGACTGTAGCATCAATAGGTCCATTGACTCATGAATGTTGTCATTAACAAAATCTTCAACTACATTTTTGTAGAATATTCACAGTTGGGTTTTATGGGGTTGTTCTCTTCAGTAAATTCAATAAATTTGAAGGTATAACTTAATGTAGGCAAGAGGTCACTCTTCAAGAGGGTCATTCCCTTCCAGAGAGGCCAGTTTTCATTTTTTTAATTATCCATGCACTCCAGGTAGATCGCCACTAGGTGGGAGTAAGTGCACAGCAGTGGAAGCAGCTGGAAGCTGCTGGAATGCTTCAGCCCGCTAACAACTAAGAAGCAGTTATTCATTCATTCAATGAACCTACAAGTCTTTTTTCCAGGTACTGTGCTAGACTGCTGACTTTTTGCACCTGCTGCCTTCTAGATTTTAAAATATGGGTTATTAATATTTTAATCAGAACTAATTTCCTTTTTGAAAATTATTTCAAAATGCAATTATTTGAACAAATACCAAATATATTCAAGTTTTTTAAAACAAATTTAAATCTTATAATAATTAATATCGTGCCTCACTATATGTTAGCCATCAATTAGCGACTCAGTCTATCCCTATAGATTACCAAATGCAATGCACTGTTTTTCACCCTGGACTCTTTAACCCAAGATCAAAACAACTTCCACCCTCCTTGCTGGGATATTCACTTCTCTGCATTCTCCCACTGTAAGAAAGAGGCCTCAAAGAATAGGAGGGTGTCCACACCTCTCTAGTGGTCTCACTAATGCTGCTCACCCCACAGACCTCAAATCTCCTTTCAGGTAACACCATTTAGCCCAAGGAGCAACTGTTCCCTTTCAGAAACAGTTGTTCTTTCACTAGTCAAAAAGAGCCATTGATCTACTTTTTATACATAAGGGGTTTAGTTTTCTTCATGACACTGGCTGCCTCTATTAGAACTTTTTTTCATTTAAGGGGCACCTTAAATGAAAGAGTCAGTTAAGCAACTGACTCTTGGTTTCAGCTCAGGTTATGATCTCAGGGTCATGGGGTCCAGCCTGGAGTTGGGTTCTGCTCTCAGCACTGAGTCTGCTTAAAACTTTCTCTGCCCCTCTCTGTCTTGTACTCATGTGTGCTCTCTCCCTCTCTCTCTCTCTAAAATAAATTTTTAAAATCTTTTTAAAAAATAATTTTTTCACTTAAAAATAAAATACAATTATTTACTAAGGAACAGACCTATAACTCAACCATTTAGCAATAAGCTTCACATTTTAACTGAACAAAGAAATGTAACAGTTTTAACAATTTGAGTGAACAACAGGAAGTCAGAGGGTGCCAAAAAATATTATCACATCATACTTGTATCACTTGTATTTTAATATGTTAAGTAGACCAAGAAAGTGTGAAGGGATATTAGACAAATATAAATACTTCTTTTTAATAAATAGTTTTGATTTTGAATAAGGCCAGTAGTAAGCAATCTGATTTTCCTTACTGAGAGGTTTCCTTTTGAAAATGATCTCCTTATCCTATGTCTTTGAATGCTCTACTTATGTGATATGTATTTAAAAACTATTATCTGGGGCGCCTTGGTGGCTCAGTCAGTTAAGTGTCCAACTCGTGATTTCAGCTCAGGTCATGATCTCAGCGTCATGACGTAGAGAGCACTGTGTTGGGCTCCAAGCTTAAGAGCGGGGTTTGTTTAAGATTTTCTCTCTCCCTCTGCTCAAATACTCCCTCTCATTCTCTCTAAAATAAATAAAATATTTTAAAAAATTAATACCTATACATTGAATGGCATTCAGACTTACTACTTATATTGTCATAACATATTTCTATATTAAAATATTACTTGCCTATACATGTGTAGGAGTTGATAATTTGTGTTTTGTTTTTAGGACATTGGGCTTCATTAAACCCATTGCTGCTCCTCTTTTTATTTTCTCTCACCATTTCTTGCTCCCACACCCATATCCCTCTTGTTACCTAAGTCACTATCTTCAGTCACCTTCCTCAACTCTCTGCCCTGCCTGAACCTAAGACCTCATTGTCTCTGTCACAGAGGATTTACTAGCCTCCTAATACTGCTCCTGGGATTAGGAAATAAAAATAAACCATGAGACCAGCTCACCAAGAGAGACCTCAGTAGTAATCCTCCAAAGAAGGGGAAAAAATTATTATTATTTCTACAAATCACTGATCAATGGGGATTTCTATAACTTTTGGTTTTATAAGTTTCTATAACAGTGAATAAAGTCAAGAACTACAAATTCCTGCCTTCATCTTCACCTCTCTACCATCTCTTCCTCACATTTCAGAATTAGCATCTTCTTTATATAGTTTTAAGAATGACCAATCGAATCAATCTCATGTTTCAAACTCTTCAGTGGTTTCCAGTTGACTTTGAGATTAAATTCAAATTCTATAACATAGTTACAGACCTTTTCAAAAGCTGACCTCTGTTTAGCATTTTAGCTTCATCTCTTTTCGGTCATCACCATCTCATATTTGCTGGGCAGCATCCTCAATTTCCCTCAAGTACCATGCTTCTTCTGGCCTCTAGACTTCTGTATGGCTATACCATTGTCATTAACATGCTTCCTAACTTTCACATCTTTCAAAGTTCAGCCTGGATATTTTTCTAGGAATCCTTTCCTGATCTTGATGGTAGTAATTACTTAGTCTTCTATGTCTCACATATTACTTCATTTACAACACTGCAATATAATTAACTTACATTCTTGTCTCCCATACTCCATTACAGTTCCTTAAAGACAGGAACTAAAAGTTACATTTTGTACCACTATAAGATAGTGCCTGACCTATAGCAGGGGCTCAGTATCAATCTAATTGAACCAAAAATGCTATTCCTAGGCATCTGGGTGGCTCAGTTGGTTACATGTCTGACTCAATTTAGCCTCTGGTCATGATCTCAGGGTTCTGAGATCAAGTCAGGATCTGCGCTGGGTGTGGAGCCTGCTTAAGATTCTGTCCCCCACACTATCTTTCTCTTTCTCCCTTAAAAAAAAATCCTGTTCTATAATCAATTTGTTTAATAAAGAATCTCTTCCATGAGTAATTACATCAACAGGTTACTCTATCTCTGGCGAGCTTGGTTCTCTTTGCAAAAAGAAACGATCCTATTTCTGGTTTACATTTCTATTACCATTTAACACTCAATATACCAAGGTGAGACCAATGATAGAAATGGTTATGCTTGATATTACCCTCTCCAGAGGGCAATTATAATTTATAGTTATAAATTATAATTATTCTTTGATATAATGGAAGTGATCATAATTAATAATGCTCATTATTATTATCTAGTATTTATTATTTGCCTGATAGACTTCGATCTTTTATATGATTTTCTAATTCAGTCCTCAAAACCACTCTTCCCCATTTCTTATTTAAATAGAACTGCGTTGATGTGGCCTCCAGGTCACTTCAAAAATAAACACATTAATTGGTTATTTATTTCATGGCACAACACATAAATTGTCTTCAGAGAGCATTTGTCCAGTATCCCTAAGGAGAATAAATCAGGATACAGACATGAAAATGTATTTAAGTCCTTTTCCTGAAAATATTTGCTTCAGGGGAATTTAATGTCTTCACCCAGTGAATCTTTCAGGCTAGCTTTAATACATGAGTGAATTAAAAACATGAACAAATGGCAATGCTGCAAGCATGGTGAGTTTATTGACTTTTGTCGTGTAGGAATATGTACTGGATAGGACAGTTAATGGCAGAAAAGCCCGGTGCAGTATACTCTGCCTTGTTTGACATACTGATGTAAAAATGAGTATTATTGATTAATTTTTTAAAAGACAATTTTCCAAAGACTAGATTAGAATTTGAAAATGCTATTAACCTCACAGCAATGGAAAACACTCTAACTCTTTTTGATGGAGGCAGCTGATGAGAAATTCAGGTTAGGGGCCAATCACCTCAAAAAAATTACCTCATTGTACCAGTGGTATTAGCAAGTGAATATGGTTTTGAACACCCTCCAACTGGATTTGATGTGTCTGGAAGCTCTTTAACACCAGTGGGAGAATATACACACAAGTGTCAGATTCTCAAAGCATCCTCTTTTTTTTCCCCCATAGGATTAAGAGGACAAAAGGCAGGGAGAAGATAATGCTTGCTTCTTTATGCATTCATTATTTGTCAAATAAGAATACTCCTTCACAAATGAAGGATCCTTCTGAACTTTACCAACTCAAACATGTAACTCAAGGATTATTTGCATAGAACTAACTGATTTTTGCTTTTTTTTTTTTTCTCCCCACTCTTTTATTTAGGTAAATCATTCTTGTGGAATACTAGAATAAGGAGTTTTCATTACTTCTGACAGTTTGAGGACTTAAATTATAAAAGTGTAAGATCAGAATTGTCAGTAATATGAATTGGTTTAAAAGGGGGAAATCTGGGAGTAAGCAAGATGGCAGAGGAGTAGGAGACTGAAATATCATTAGGTCCCAGGAGTTCAGCTAGATAGTTATCAAATCGTTCTGAACATCTACAAACTCAGCAGGAGATAAAAGAGAAGAAAGGCAGCAACTCTAGGAACAGAAAATTAACAACTTTCTGGAAGGTAGGACTTGTGCAGAGAAGTGAATCAAAAGCAATGGGAAGATAGACTGCAGGTGGATGGGCCAGCTCCCAGCAAGTGGTGGAGCACAAAATCAGAACTTTTAGAAGTCTGCTCCACTGAGGGACATCACTCCAGAGGCTAAGTGGGGTTGGAGCCCTCACAGGGACAGTGTGGTCTCAGGATCCACAGGATCACAGAAAGACTGGGGATCTCTGAGTGTGGCAGAGCTTCCAGGTATCAGAGCAGAGAAGCCAGCTATGAAGATGGAACCAAGGAGTGAGCTCTCAGCTCAGGGTTACTTTAAACAATGATCCAAGGCACAGTCAGGCCAGTGCTCTTTGAGCAGAGACCCCATCGGTGGCAGAACCAGGGAGACCCCTCTTCTCTCCTCCAGGAGGAGTGGTTCAGGAATGTGTGGCAAAAATTTACTGGGTTTAGAGACTCCAAATGGGGCTGTGTGCCAGAGATAGAAATGCTCAGTTACAGGCTGGGTGAGCATAGAGCACAGCTGGAGCCCAGCTGAGCACAGAGTGTGGCTGGAGACTGAGGAGATGGGAGGGATTGAATGCTTTTCTCTGAGAGCACACTGAGGAGTGGGACCCAAAGCTCTAGACTCCTCTGGGCCACAGATTGGGAGGCTGCCATTTTTATTCACATCCTCCAAGGCTCTGCAGGAAGCATTTAGGGAACAAAAGCTACCAAGAGCAAATCCGAGCAGATTACTCAGCCTGGCCCTGGGCAAGGGCAGTGCAATTCTGCATTGCCCAAAGACATTTGAGAATCACTGTAACAGACCCTTCTCCAAGAATATCAGCAAGAACATCCAGCCGAGACCAAGTTCACTGATCAACGAGAACTGCGGAACTCCAGATCTGGGGAAAGCAACACATAGAATTCATGGCTTTTTTTCCCATGATCTTTTAATCTTGTAAAGTTAAATTTTTTTTTGTTTTATTTTTTCTTATTCTATTTTTAAATTTTTGTCTTTCCTCTTATAACGTTAACTATTTATCTTAACATGTTTTTTAAAAAAAATCTTTTTAAATTTTCATTATTATAGTCATATTTTACCCTTCATTGTATTTAACCTTATTTTTCTATACAACTAGTTTTTATTTCCTTTAAAATATTGGGATACAAGTTCTTCTAATAGATCAAAATACCCCCTAAATCTAGTGCATGGCTTTGTTTGAAACTCCAATCTGAACTCATTATTTTTTTTCTTTTTCCAACAAAATTATCTTATCAATTCCTTTTTTAGAATTCTTTTTTTAATCTTTATAGTCATAGTTCATCCCTTCATCCCTTAATTGTTTTTGCCCTTATTTTTGTATACATATAAGTTTTTCTTTCTTTAGAATTTTGGGAGGTAGTTTCTTCTAAGAGACCAGAATACACACAAAATAAATGAGGTGGCTCTGTTCTATATACCACTCATTCATATATATTTGTGTGTGTGTGTATATATATATATATACACACACACATATTTTTTTATTTTATTATTCCACTCTAATATATATATTTTTTTATTTTTTATTTATTTATTTGACAGAGATCACAAGTAGACAGAGAGGCAGGCAGAGAGAGAGGAGGAAGCAGACTCCCTGCAGAGCAGAGACCCCAATGTGGGGCTCAATCCCAGGACCCTGGAATCATGACCTGAGCCGAAGTCAGAGGCCCTAACCCACTGAGCCACCCAGGTGCCCCTATTTTTTTATTTTTATGTTTTTTATTTTTTTATTTTTATTATTTTTTCATTTTATTATTCCAGTCTAGTATATATATTTTTTATTTTTTATTTTATTATTCCACTCTAATATATGTATATAATTTTATTTGTCCCCTTTTCTTTGCCACCAGTTTCAGGTCTCTTTGCTTTGGTTAGCATATATTTGGCTGGGGTTTTGCCACCATTTTAGAATTTTGTTCTCTCGTTCATATATTCTTACCTGAATAAAATGACAAGGTGGAAAAACTCACCACAAAAAAAAAAAAAAAAAAAAAAAAAAAAAAAAAAAAAAAAAAAAAAAAAAAAAAAAAAAAAAAAAAAAAAAAAAAAAAAAAAAAAAAAAAAAAAAAAAAAAAAAAAAAAAAAAAAAAAAAAAAAGAACAAAAGGCAGTACTGATACTAGGGACCTAATCAATACAGACATTGGTAATATATCAGAACTAGAGTTCAGAATGGCAATTATCAAGGTGCTAGCTGAGTTCGAAAAAGGTATGGACCTTATTAGAGAATCCCTTCCTGGAGATATAAAAGAACTAAAATCTAACCAAGTTGAAATCAAAAAAGCTATTAATGAGGTGCAATCAAAAATGGTGATGCTTACTGCTGGATAAAAGAGGTAGAAGAGAGAGTTAGTGATATAGAAGGCCAAATGATAGAAAATTAAAAAGCTGAGCAAAAGAGAAACAAAAAACTACTGGACCATGAAGTGAGAATTCGAGAGATAAGTGATACCATAAGATGAAACAATATGAGAATAATTGGGATCCCTGAAGAAGAAGAAAAAGAGAGAGGGGCAGAAGGTATATTGGAGCAAAATATAGTAGAGAACTTCCCTAATATGGCAAAGGGGACAAGCATCAAAATCCAGGAGGTGCAGAGAACCCCTCTCAAAATTAATAAAAATAGATAAATAAAAATATAAAAATAAAAAAAAATTTTAAAGAGTAAAATGTAGAAGTCTCAGCAACAAAGAGAAAATGCTGAAAGCATCTCAGGACAAGAGATCTGCAACAAACAATTGTAAAAATATTAGATTGTCAGCAGACATATCCACAGAGACCTGGCAGGCCAGAAAGGACTGGAAAGATATATTTGGTGCACTAATGAGAAAAATATGCAGCCAAGAATACTATATCCACCTAGGCTGTCATTGGAAATACAAGGAGAGATAAAAAGCTTCCAAGACAAACAAAAATTAAAAGATTTGTAAATATCAAAACAACCCTACTACAGGAAAGATTTAAAGGGATCCTCTAAGCAAAGAGAGAGCCTAAAAGAAGTAGACCAGAAAGGAACAGAGACAATATACAGTAATAGTCACCTTACAGGCAATACAGTGGCACTAAACCCATATCTTTCTATAGTTGCCCTGAATATAAATGGGATAAATACCCCAAGCAAAAAATAGAGTATCAGAATGGATAAAAAAAAAAAAAAAAAGACCGATCGATATGCTGTCTGCAAGAAACTAATTTTAGACCCAAAGACACCTCCACATTTAAAGTGAGGGGCTGGAAAACAATTTACCATGCTAATGAACATCAAAAGAACCCTGGGGTGGCGATCCTTATATCAGATAAATTAGATTTTAAGCCAAAGACTATAATAAGAGATGAGGAAGGACACTATATCATACTTAAAGGGTCTGTCCAACAAGAGGATCTAACAATTTTAAATATCTATTCCCTTACCATGGAAGTAGCCAATTATACAAACCACTTAATAACAAAATCAAAGAAACACATAAAAAATAATACAATAATAATAAGTGCATTTAACACCCCCCTCACTGAAATGGATAGATGATCCAAGCAAAAGATTATGAAGGAAATAAAGGCTTTAAATGACACATTGAACTAGATGAACATCACAGGTATATTCAGAACATTCCATCCCAAAGCAATAGAATACACATTCTTCTCTTGTGCACATGGAACATTCTCCAGAATAGATCACATCCTGAGTCACAAATCAGGTCTCAACCAGTACCAAAAGACTTGGATCAATCCCTGTGTACTTTCAGACTACCATGCTTTGAAATTAGAACTCAATCAAAAGAGGAAAGTTGGAAAGAACTCAAATACATGGAGGCTAAAGAGCATCTTACTAAAGGGGTCAACCAGGAAGTTATAGAATAATTTTTTAAAAATTCATTGAAACTAATGAAAATGAAAACACAATTGTTCAAAATATTTGGGACACAGCAAAGGTGTTCCTGAGAGGAAAGTAGATAGTGATACAAGCCTTTCTCAAGAAACAAGAAAGGTCTCAAGTACATTACCTAGCCCTCCACCTAAAGGGGCTGGTGAAATAAGAGAAAAGACAGCTGAAACTCAGCAGGAGAAGAGAAATAATAAAGATCAGAGCAGAAATCAATGAAATTGAAACCAAAAGAACAGTAGAACAAATCAATGAAACTAGGAGCTGGTTCCCCAAAAGAACTAAACAGATTGATAAACCCCTGGTCAGACTTACCAAGAAGAAAAGATAAAGGGCCCAAATTAATAAAATTATGAATGAAAGAGGAGAGATCACAACCAACACCAAAGAAATACAAACAATTATAAGAACATATTATGAGCAACTATACAGCAGCAAATTTGATGATCTGGAAGAAATGGATACAATCCTAGAGACATATAAACTATCAAAACTGAACCGGGAAGAAATAGAAAACCTTAACAGACCCACAACCAGCAAGGAGATTGAAGCAGTCATCAAAAATTTCCCAGTAAACAAGAGCCCAGGGCTGGATGGCTTCCCAGGGGAATTCTACGAAACATTTAAAGAGCAATTAATACCTATTCTCCTGAAACTGTTCCAAAAAATAGAAATGGAAGGAAAACTTCCAAACTCATTTTATAAGGCCAGCATTACCTTGATCCCAAAGCCAGGCAAAGGCCCCATCAAAAAGGACAATTACAGGCCAATATCCTTGATGAACTTGGATGCAAAAATTCTCACCAAAATACTAGCCAATAGGATCCAACAGTACACTAAAAGAATTATTCACCACCTAGGTGAATAACAGACCAACTGGGATTTATTTCTGGGCTGCAAGGTTGGTTCAACATCCACAAATCAATCAATATGATATTGATATCAATTGTGATATTAATAAAAGAAAGAACAAGAACCATATGATACTCTCAATAGATGCTGAAAAAGCATTTGACAAAGTACAGCATCCTTTCTTGATCAAAACTCTTCAAAGTGTAGAGATAGCGGCTACATACCTCAATATCATCAAAGCCATCTATGAGAAACCCACAGCAAATATCATTCTCAATGGGGAAAAACTCTCAGTTTTTCCCCTAAGGTCAGGAACACGACAGGGATGTCCACTATCACCACTGCTATTCAAAACAGTACTAGAAGTCCTAGCCTTGGTAATCAGACAACAAAGAGAAATAAAAGGCATTCAAATCAGCAAAGAAGTCAAACTCTTACTCTTTGCAGATGATATGATACGTTAACGTGGAAAACCCAAAAGACTCCACTCCAAAACTGCTAGAACTCATACAAGAATTCAGTAAAGTGTCAGGATATAAAATCAATGCACAGAAATTGGTTGCATTTCTATACACCAACAGCAAGACAGAAGAAAGAGAAATTAAGGAGTTGATCCCATTTACAATTGCACCCAAAACCATAAGATACCTAGGAATAAACCTAACCAAAGAGGCAAAAAATCTATACTCAGAAAACATAAAGTACTCATGAAAGACACTTAGGAAGACAAAAAGAAATGGGAAAACATTCCATGCTCACGGATTGAAAGAACAAATATTGTGAAAATGTCTATGCTACCTAAAGCAATGTACACATTTAATACAAGCCCTATCAAAATACCATCAATTTGGGGTGCCTGAGTGTATCAGTGGGTTAAAGCATCTACCTTCAGCTCAGGTCATGATCCCAAGGTCCTGGGATTGAGCCCCACATTGGGCTCTCTGCTCAGCAGGGAGCCTGCTTCGCCCCCCTGCCTGCCTCTCTGCCTACTTGTGACCTCTGTCTGCCAAAGAAATAAATAAAATCTTTTTAAAAAATCAATTTTTTTCAAAGAAATGGAACAAATAATCCTAAAATCATATGGAGCAAGAAAAGGCCCTGAATAGCCAGAGGAATGTTGAAAAAGAAAACCAAAGTTGGTGGCATCATAATTCCAGACTTCAAGCTCTATTACAAAGCTGGAATCATCAAGAAAGCATGGTACTGGCACAAAATCAGACATATTGATCAAAGGAACAGAACAGAGAGCCCAAAAATAGACCCTCAACTCTATGATCAACTAATTTTCGACTGAGCAGGAAAGAATGTCCAATGGAAAAAAGTCTCTTCAACAAATGGTGTTGGGAAAATTGGACAGCCACATGCACAAGAATGAAACTGAATCTTATCCTTATATCACACACAAAAATATACTCAAAATGGATGAAAGACTTCAATGTGAGACAAGAATCCATCAAAATCCTTGAGAACACAGGCAGCAACCTCTTCAACCTCACCTGCAACAACTTCTTCCTAGAAACATCATAAAAGGCCAGGGAAGCAAGGGCAAAAATGAACTACTGGGGGCACCTGAGTGGCTCAGTGGGTTAAGCCTCTGCCTTCAGCTCAGGTCATGATCTCAGGGTCCTGGAATCGAGCCCCGCATCAGGCACTCTGTTCAGCAGGGAGCCTGCTTCCCTCCCTCTCTCTCTCTGCCTGCCTCTCTGCCTACTTGTAATCTCTCTCTCTCTCTCTCTCTCTGTCAAATACATAAATAAAATCTTTTTTTTTTTAATGAACTACTGGGACTCCATCAGGATCAAAGGCTTTTGCACAGCAAAGGAAACAGTCAACAAAACCAAAAGACAACTGCCAGAATGGGAGAAGATATTTGCAAATGACAGATCAGATAAAGGGCTAGTATCCAAAATCTATAAGGAACTTATCAAACTCAACACCCAAAGAACAAATAATCCAATCAAGAAATGGGCAGAAGACATGAACAGACATTTCTGCAATAAATACATCCAGATGGCCACAGACACATGAAAAATTGCTCAGTATCACTCAGCATCAGGGAATTACAAATCAAAACCACAATGAAATACCACCTCACACCAGTCAGGATGGCTAAAATTAACCAGTCAGGAAATGACAGCTGTTGGCAAGCATGAGGAAGACAGGGAACCCTCCTATACTGTTAGTGGGAATGGAAGCGGGTACAGCCACTCTGGAAAACAGCATGGAGGCTCCCCAAAAGGCTGAAAATAGACCCCACAATTGCAATATTGGGTATTTAACCTAAAGATACAAATGTAGTGATCCAAAGAGTCATGTGCACCTGAATATTTATAGCAGCAGTGTCCATAATAGCCAATCTATAGAAAGAACTTAGATATCCATCAACAGATGAATGATAAAGAAGTGGTGCTATATATGTAGAAAATAGAATACTATGCAGCCATCAAAAAATGAAATCTTGCCATTTGCAATGATGTGGATGGAACTAGACGTTATTACGCTGAGCAAAATAAGTCAATCAGAGAAAGACAATTATTATATGATCTCTCTGTTATGAGGAATTTGAGAGGCAGGGCTAGGGGTTTGGGGGGTAGGGAAGGAAAAAATGAAACATGATGGGATTGGGAAGGAAATAAACCATAAGAAACTCTTAATCTCAGAAAAGAAACTGAGGGTTTCTGGGGGATGGGGGTTAGTGAGAGGGTGGTTGGGTTATGGACATTGGGGAGGGTATGTGATATGGTGAGTACTATGAAATGTGTAAGCCTGATGATTCACAGACGTGTACCCCGGGACAAATAATACATTATATGTTAATAAATATAATTAAAAATAAAGAGTAAATCTGTGAATAAAACTTGGATAAATCTAGTTGTAAATATATATATTTTATATGAGAAGTGGTAGGGCAGAGTTCAGAAGATTTGAGTTTTATAAATTTAGTTATCTACTCAAATTATCCAGCCAAAAATTAACCTTCTGTATTTATTAGATAACATGATTCTTTTATTAAAAATATACTCTTGCTTTATTCAAAATAAGACAGTTCTTTACAAGGAAAAAACCACATTCAATATTAACTTTTAGAGCCTAGTTAAAGCATCAGTGGTAGTGATAACTTGAGTTAACATATGAAAGTCACTGATTAAAAATATTAGAAACTGGGGTGTCTGGGTAGCTCAGTCAGTTAAGTGTCTGCCTTTGGCACAGTTCCTGATCTCTGGTTCCTGGTATCAAGGCCCACAGCAGGCTCCCTGCTTAGCAAGGAGTCTGCTTCTCCCTCTCCCTCTGCCCCTTATCACCACCCATCCCTTTTGATTTCTCTCTTGTGCTTGTGCTTTCTCTCTTGCTTTCTCTCTCAAATAAATAAATAAAATATATAAATAAAATATATATATAATATATATGTTATAATATACATTAGAAGCTACTTATGAATATACTTTTAGTGAAATGAAATATATGTAAATATACAAGTTTTACAACTTAAAGAACTAAAATACGAGAACCACAAAAAAAGAGAAAACAAAGTATAAACCAATAATTCAAAGGATGATACTTTACACATAGGTATAATGATAAAAATAATAACCTTCACTAGTGATCAAAACACAAAGCAAAACACCAGAGTGGTACCACTTAATGAAAGTAACAAAATTTCAAAATACTGATATAGGAGAGAAACTATGGTAAAATGATATAACCCTTTCAGAAAACAATGTGACAAGGTCACAAAGAATTTTACATATTTTAGTTATGTCAATACCACACCTCACACCTCACAATTTATTTTGAAAAAAATAATCCAAAAGAGAGAAAGAATAGGTATAGAAATGCAAAAAATTGCACAAAAATGGAAGCTATCCTCATGTCCAACAACATGTACATGATATGTATGCTATGTATGCTATAGCAACATACTAGGACATTGTATAAGTAAAATAAGAAGCCTGTGGTAACATAAATGAATACATAAAATAGGTTAAAAAATTAAAAATATATATCTATGATTAGAATTACATAAAATTACTTATATGTAAGAGATCAGAAAGGAAAGTGAAAAATTAAATGCTAGTTTTTTAGATGTGAGAAGAGTACTCCACATTTTAAATATCTATCACATTTATATAAAGCATGTTAAAGATAAAAGAATTTATATCAACTATTTTATGTCTGATATTGAAACACTGACACTCACTAGAGCAATACTAGGACATTAACAGAACCAGTTTCAAACCTTCCCTTAATTCCAAGTTCTTCAGGCTAGGGTAGTCCTGTAACCTAGCTTGGCTTCAGGCAAATATCTCATCTATAAAACAGTAAGAATGGTATATAACAGTGAGTCTCACAATTTAATCCTGCAACTCTGTTCAAACTAAACCTTTTTTTTTAAGATTTTATTTATACATTTGAGACAGGAGAGAACATAAGCAAAAGGAGCTGCCGGCAGACAGAGAGGGAGAAGCAGGCTCCCCACTCAGCAGAGAGCCTGATGAGGGGCTCCATCCCAGGACACTGGGATCATGACCGGAGCCAAAGGCAGATATTTAACCAACTGAGCCACCCAGGATCATTTACTTCAGGAACATTAATTTACTCTCATCCTTATAACACTTTAATTTAAATACTCTCTTATTTAATTCCTTTCTAAACTTTACTGATAAGATAAAGAAAGAATAAGCATAGGCCTGGCAATCGGATGAATCAAGGACAAGGAATTCCAGCTCCATCTCTTACTGGCTATGTAACTTTGGGCCCACTGATTCATGACTTAGTCTCTCCAGGTTTAAAGCCCAGGGCTTCTACTTATCATGTGTGTCAATCTGGCTAAATTACTTATCTCTCTAATTTTCCATGTCTTTGTGTTTAAAGTAAGGGATGCTGATGATAATAATGATTAAGATAGATAACACATAAATATACCCAAATAAAGCCCTTATCACAGTTTCTAACATACAGAAAGCACTAATAAATACCAATGATCATTATTAAGTTGCCTAATTTCTCTGGACTTCAGCATTTCATCTATAAGAAAAATAATATACTTACTGTATTACCTGTTTTCAAGGGTACAGTAAATAAGAATAATAAAAGCACTTACCACAGTATTTCTACATTATAGCTACCCAGTACCCATTAAGTGTCCTTCCCATTTAAAGCCTATCTATATAGAAGCCTTCCAATGAGATAAATTCCATTGACATGAACATTTAATGGCCTGTAATAATTTGTGAGTTTATTTACTACCTTTGAAATACTGAGTATAATCTCCTTATAGTAGAAATGCATTGTATTTTGCATCCAACATCTATTGTCTCTCCGGTCATCCCCCAAAATCCTATAATTCCAATCTTTCTATGGGGGAATCACACACACCCTTACTCTGAATCTACATACTTCTTATAGAAGTGAATCTACGACCAGTTCTAGGGATGAGGCACATAGCTGATGACGTCTGTCCAGTCCAACTAGCTCATTTTACTGCTAAGGTTTGACTCAGATATATCACATGACCTTATTTGACTCAACAAGACCTAGTCTGTGCATTTTGCTATGTAGATTGAAAAAGGTTCACAGATTTTTGTTTTTTGTTTTTCAGGTGAATCCAAACCTAGAAGGATACAGGCCTGAGCTCCTTATTACTATACGGAGACTTAAGAATAAATCATCATAAGTAAATTTCAGATTCCAAAACAATAATTTCATTTAAATATTTTTTAAAAGTCAAAAAAGAAATGACTTTCCAGAAAGGTCCAGATTTGAAATAGAGATTCACTAATAGTAAATCCTTTTCATCTTTCTGTAGTACAACCTAGATATCTTATTTTTTTTTAATCTCTCCCTGAAAGTACTCTGAAGATCAACATTTCTCCCTTTCTTGTTTATCCATTGCTTTGTATAGATTTGGAGATGATTTTAATTTTATCCTATAATCTTCAATCAAAATACATAGTTTGATTAACTGTTATCTTAACCAAATAAAAAAATAAAATCACATTTTTAAACAGACAATGTCAGGGAAAAATTATTCCTTTTTTAGGAATTTTTGCCTAAAGAAATACAATGTTCCAGCCTACATCAGGACCACAATGGGTGACTTATTCTCCTACTTTTTGCAATTCTCTCATAAATATGTCAGAGATCTTACTTATACACAAATGCCAGAGTAGGAGAGAGGGAAATAAAACAAACTATTCTTTTCTCTCTTTTTTCGGCCTAGATTCTGAATAATTCCTTAAAATTCTTAAAAAGTATTATAGCTTATGACTTAGTTTTTTTGAAAGAGATCAGAACAATTTTTTAATCAATTTCTCAAAAAATGTTTTCAGTATCCCCATAAGGAACAATTTTTACTAAATTACACAAAAGCAAAATTAGTAATCAACTTCTGATATACTTCGTATATTAGAATTATATTCTATCAAACCTCAAGATCCAAGCCCTATATTATCTCCTATTTAAGTACAAGGATGACAGTATATTCTAATATTAGTTTGCATATCAAGAAATCATCCAAAGTTCTAATATGACTAACAAAATAAGGCATTGTAAAAATGGCAGTATTTCTATATCAAAAGGATCATTTACCATGATCAAGTAGGATTTATTCTGGAAATGCAAAGATGGTCCAATAGTCACAAATCAGTCAACATGATACACCATGTGACTAAAACAAAGGATAAATATCAAATGATCATCTCAATAGATTCAGAACAAGCATCAGAAAAATTCAACTTCCATTCATCATCAAAACACTCAACAAAGTGGAGTTAGAGGAAATATACCTCAACATAATAAAAGCCATTATATGAAAAAAAAAAAAGCTAATATCATAAATCAATAGTGAAAAACTAAGAGCTTTCCCTCCAAGATCAAGAACAAGAAAAGGATGTCTACTCTCATCACTTTTATTCAACATAGCACTGGAAGTCCTAACCACAGAAATCAGTTAAGAAAAAAAGGAGGGACATAGGCAGTAACCTCTTTGATATCAGCCACAGCAACTTCTTTCAAGATATATCACCAAAGGCAAAGGAAACAAAAGCAAAAATGAACTTTTGGGACTTCATTAAGATCAAAAGCTTCTGCACAGCAAAGGAGACAGTCAACAAAACAAAGAGCCAACCCACGGAATGGGAGAAGATATTTGCAAATGACAGTACAGACAAAAGGTTGATATCCAGGATCTATTAAGAACTTCTCAAACTCAACACATGCAAAACAGATAATCACATCAAAAAATGGGCAGAAGATATGAACAGACACTTCTCCAATGAAGACATACAAATGGCTATCAGACACATGAAAAAATGTTCATCATCACTAGCCATCAGGGAGATTCAAATTAAAACCACATTGAGATACCACCTCACACCAGTTAGAATGGCC
>PISX010006980.1:0-92739 GCA_004024625.1 Mellivora capensis | reverse complement strand
AAAAAAAAAAAAAAGGAACCCCCCCCCACCCCGACTGGAAATGTATTTTATCTGGGAATCGGGGAACGGATTTTAACCAGCTAGTTTCGCTTCTGTACGAACGCTTGCTTTTTCCCGCGCGCGGGCCCCCTAAACCAATCAGCTAACTCCAAGTATGCCTTTTTCAAATGTTCAAAATGTCAACCAATCGGCTCCGCCCCACCCAGAACTTGTTTATACCCGTCTATAAAAACCTTGCACCTACCCAGACCCGGACCTCTCGGCGTTACCGGCAACGAGTGCGCAGAGGTCCAGGTTCGAACCTGCAATAAACGGCCCTTGCCGATTGGCTTTGACTCACGTCTCTGGTGGTCTTTTAGCAAGGGCGGATTTCTCGTACGGCATTTCACACACACACACACACACACACACACACGGAGAGAGAGAGAGAATTATAATTATCATGGCTGATTAGTGTAAAGATATTCCCAGTAAAGTATTTTTGAAAAAAAGATACTACCCTTTCCTTAATATTAGGATGAATAATCATTGACTGCTATCAACTTCTGGATTCCTTTAACATTCCCCCAAACAGTAGCAAAATCCCTCCTTATCTCTCTTTAATTCTGTAATCACCCAGATTTTAAGATTTTATTACCCACATAAATTGTCATTCTGCTTTGTTTAGTTATAATATTTAAATATTGATAACTTCCTCACTAAAATTACACAGCCACAAATCCTGGGTTAAACATAAACCTTGTATGTAAAGTAAATGTACCCTAAATTCTAAATAACTAACTTATAACAGTTTCCCAAAGCCGCCATTTTTTAAATTGAGGATTGTCTGGATAGGGTAATTTTTTTATAATCTCAAAAACAATGTAGAAAAGTGGCATTTCATGATATTAGCTATGGAAACAATGTTCATTGACAGATGAATAGATAAAGAAGATGTAATACATACATATGGAGGAATACTATCAACCTTAAAAAAGAAGGGAATGCCACCATTTGGAACAACATGAATGGCCCTGGAAGACATTGTGCTAGGTGAGATAAGCCAGTCACAAAAGGGTGAATGGTGCATTATTCCACTTATATGAGGTATATAAAATAGACTTGTAGAAACAGAAATAGAATGGTAGTTACTAGGGGATTAAAGTAGGGAGAAGTGAAGCATTGTTAAATGCATATAATGTCTCAATTATACAGATGAATAAATTGTAGAGATTTGCTGTACAACATAGTGCCCATAGCTAATGATATAATATCTGGCATTAAGGAAGTTGTTAAGAGGGTAGATTTTATGTTAAGTGCTCCTATCACACACACACAAAAAAATTAATTTAAAAAAAAGCAAAGGGACACAAGAAAACCTTTAGAGGTGATAGATATGTTTAGTACCTTGATTGTGGTGATGGTTTCACAGGTGTATGCATATGTTCAATCTCAACAAATCATATGCATTAAACATATGTAGTAATTTGTATATAAATTATGCCTCAAAAAAGTTATAAAAAGAGATGCAGTCTGCTAAAGAGTCAGGCTGTGGAAGTAAAGCTATGTCAAATTTTAATCCGTAAAGAAATAAACCATAAAAGGGTTATTTTTCTAATGTGTATCACAGTAGGGTAGAGGTTAAGTGTGGAGCCTAAAGTCAGACTGACTGTTTAAAACCTTATTCTACTATTAACTACCTTGAATAAAGTGCTTATATTTTATCTTCCTCTTGCTTAATCTATACAATGAAGACAATAATAATACTGCCTTCCTAGGGTTGTTAGAAAGGATAAATAAGATAATACACACTAAGCATTTGGAATCCTGCCTGGCATCACTAAGAGTTAGCAGCTAAAATTATAGTGATGAATAGTGATACTCTTAGCCTCTGAAGGGCTGTTCTGATTTCAGTGATGTCTCCTTTCTTGTATATTCCTGGTGCAATTCCACACAAGGAAATGGAGGTAATCATTCAATTCCTGGTACCTGAAAAGACATGTACTGGTTACCTGATTCCTTTGCTGTCCAAGGGAATAACACTTTCAACTCTTGAAAGAATTAAGGCCTTTCATATCAGTTACTCATTTAAATGTGAATGGATACATCATTACCATAAAGTATGTAGTAGATTATTTTTATTAAGATCTCAATCATCCATCCATTATAGGTATATCAAATCCATGCTTTAAAATCATATGATGCTGAATAGCCACAGCAAAACTATATGCTTTTACAAATGCAGCAATGTTTAATTTATAGGTAAGCCCATTGGGTTTAGTCTGTGGCAGCACATTTCAAAATTTGATGTGTCTAGCTATCTTACTGATATGCAGATTCTAGTTCTGGGGCCCATGAGTCTTCATTTCTTTTTTTCAAAATTTTTATTAAAGTATAGTTGATATACAGTGTTCTATTAGTCCAAGGTGCACAACACAGCAATTTGACAATCCTATACATTACTCAGTGTTCACTGTACTAAGAGCAGTCACTATCTGCCCCTACACAACATTATTACAATATTATTAACTATATTACCTATGCTGTACTTTTCATCTCTGTTAATTATTTTATAACTGGAAATTTGTATCTCTTAATCCGCTTGATCTATTTCACTCATCCCCCACCCCTTCCCCTCTGGCAACCAACAGTTGCCAAACAAACCAACAGTTTATTCTCTATTTATGAGTTTGTTTCTGACTTCTGTTTGTTTTATTTTTTCGGTTCCACATGAAAGTGAATTCATATGGTATTTGTCTTTCTCTGAATTTCTCTAACTTATTTCACTTAGCATAATTGGTCCAACCATGTTGTGGCAAATGAGTATCCACTTCTAATAAACTCTCAGATGACACTGATTCTGTTGGTTAAAGCCACCACACTTTGTTCCACATGAGGCTCTATATAGGACATTATGATCAATACATATACAATTTAAAATAGATCCGTTACATGTTGGCTAACTGAACATAATAAAAAATAACAGATCTAATTTTAATTTTCAGATTCAAACTTTCTGGGTTTTGGAGTCAATTTTACTTAAATTCTAGTCTGCAATTATTTGATGCCACAGAAATCTGGGTTGATGTTGAGTTTGTCTGAATGCCTATTGCATATTTCAAATAATTATATTTTTAGTATGACTATTCTAATATTTCGCTTGAATTCATCAATCTAGAAGATATTTTCCAAAAGAGGATGTGAGAAATTATGTGACAATAAAGTCCAAACATGGATTTTGAACCAATGTCACAAAGACAATGTCTTGTCTTTTTATGACAAGCCTTAGATTTGAGGTACAGCAAGGTTTAAAAAAAATACCTTTGGTTCTTCTAGTAGTATACACTACAGTTCAGGAGCAGTCAAACTGGTACTTCACTGTAAAATTTCTTTAAATAGCACTAGTATTGGCTGGAAAAAAGCATGCAATATTAAAAATATGACAAGAAGAGAAGAGTAGAGAGGAAAGAGAAATGTCAAACTGTGAAAATACATTTGAGTGGAAAAGAAACATGTTCTTCGTAAGGGTACATCATGTTGGGCTTATATACTGCAATGAAGATGAATAAAGTATGAGAAAAAGATCCTACTCATAATTAATTGAGCTTATGAACTCTTGTGTTTTTCCCCCTGATTCAGCACATTGATACATTTTTAAAATATAAAAGCCTCAAAGGGAAAAAGACACCCATAGCTGTCATCATTCCTTCTGGCTGTAATCCTAAACAAGATATGTGAGAAATAGAAATGGAAGTGAATTTTTATAAGATTCCATCAGATATGACAGTAGGGGGACCAAGTGATTACCTCTCTTCTTTTGAATTTTTCATTTTGAAATAATTTTAGATTTTCAGTAGACTTGCAAGGATAGTACAGAGAGCTGTTATACATCTTTACTCTGCTTCTTCTAAAGTTAGCATCTTTATGAAACCTTGGCATGTTTATCAAAAGAAAGTAACATTGGTGCAATGCTGTGAGCTAAACTACAGACTTTATTTCACATTTATCCCCTTTTCAAATAACATCATGTCTATGTTCCAGAATCCAATCCAGTTTACTGCATTGCATCTGTTCATTATGTTTCATTGATCTCTTCCAATTAGTGCCAAAATAATCTTTCTCTGGTTTTAATGTCATTGATATTTTTGAAAAGTAGTCGTGAGGCATTCTATAGATTGGGCCTTCATTGGAGTTTTCTCATTATTCGACTGGGGTTATGGGTTTTTAAAAAGAATATCATGGAGGTGAAGCTACCTTCTCATGCAGCACATCAGAGGGCCCATGGTATCAACTTGACTTACTACCGTTGGTGAGAAACGGTCATTTGGTTATGATGGTTTCTGCATGATTTCTTCACCGGGAAGTTATTCTTTCTCCATTTCCACACTATAGATATAAATTGATCACTCAATAGAGCCCACCCTTAAAGGAGGGTTAGATTTTATTAAGACCCATCTAGTGGAGGGAGGAGTACTGTGATATGCAAAATATAGCCTTCAGAGATGTCCCTTTCCTAATCCCCAGAACCTGTGAATATACTTTTCTCTGGCTGTCTTCAAGGTTTTCCCTTTGTCTTTGTTTTCAGCAGTTTGAAGATAATATACCTACATGTGCATTTTGTATTTATCCCTCTTGACTTTATCTGAACCTCTTGGATTTGTAGTTTGACACCATCACTCATTTGGGAAATTACCAGCCATTATTTCTTAAAATAATTCTTCTGGATTTTTTTCTCCTTTTTTCCCCCTCTTTCTGGAATTCCCAGTTATGTATATTTTAGATAATTTGATATTGTCTCACAGTTCATGGATCCTTTGTTATGTTTTCCTTTTTTTTTTTTTTTTTTTTTTTTTTTTTTTTTTTTTTTTTTTTTTTTTTTTTTTTTTTTTTTTTTTTTTTTTTTTTTTTTTTTTTTTTTTTTTTTTTTTTTTTTTTTTTTTTTTTTTCCTTCCATTAACTTCTCTTTGGTTTTCGATTTGGGTAATATATACTGAATTTTTTCATTCTTACTGATTATTTTCTTGGTTTTGTTTAGTCTGCAGATGAACCCTTCGAAGACATTCTTTACCTCTGTTACTTATGTTACTGATTTGTAGCATTTCCAATTGACTTTTTCTTATAGTTTCCATCTCTGCTGAAATTATCTGCCTGCTTTTGCAGGTGTTTACATTTTTTATGAAAACCTTTAACTATTCATAGTGGCTTTTTAATCTCTTTACCTGAAAGTTCTAAGATTTCTGGCCTGTATGAAACTTGATATGATGGTTGATTTGTTTCTTCAGACTGTGATTTTTCTTCTCTTTTTACATGCAACATAATTTTTTTTTCTTTTTGGATGCCAGACATTTTGCACAAGACCATCAACACTGATGTTTATCATTTTTATGTTTGGAGATAAATACGTCTTTCTTTCCTGCAAGCTTTTAACTTGGGAAGATTGTGGCTAATAGAATCAGGGGCTAGGCTTGAAGTGTATTGTAATACTTAACATCAGTGCACCAGAAGAGTCAAATTCTAGCAATATCTTGTGTTTATGGTGTTGCCTTCTGTGCCACATGGTTTTCTCTCTGTACTGCCCTTGGTTTGAAGTCTTTCTTTGCTCTGTAGAGAGATTCTATGCTGCATAGCTCTTTCAGCTATTTTCTACTCTCATTTTCTGACCATTGTTAGTGTGATGGAGGTGGAGAATGTACTCTCTTGTTTTGATTAAGCCTTGATATTAGGCAATCTATTGAACCCATGAGCCTTGATCTTGAACCTGGATCTCCAGGCAAAGGCTCCACAGCTGCCATTGTTTCTTTTCTATTGTAGGCTTGGACCCAACACATAGTGCTACCCTTCCCCCAGGATAGTTTTTTGTTCATAGTCTCATCTTTCAGCAGTTGAGTGTCCACCATGCTGTCAGTGTCCATTTCTTTCCTTCTTGCAGATCAAGACATTCTTTCTTTAGGTGATGTAAGAGGGAAGGGTCTGGGCAGGGTTTCTCTCCCCTCCTCCAGCTATGGAAGATTTCTACCAGAGCCCTAAAGCTATAGGGCTTATTTTGTCTTCCTTCTTAAGATGCTTTTCTTTTTTTTCCTTAGGACATAAGGACTAGATATGGGCAGAGTTTCTGCAGCGGCTACTTTCCCATACAGCCAGCATCATGAGGAAAGCTTACTCAGGATTCGCCCTGAAAATCCTGAGGTTTCTCATTGAGCAACTGATGGCATTTCTGAGAGGAGAAGCCTGAAAGTGCTTGGGAATTCCTTCTTGTGTCCATGGTCCTTACACTGTCTTGAGAGCCCACACTTGGAGGTTTAGCGATTTATTAAAAAATTCTCACTGAGTCTTCTTTCCTATTTATATGATGGTCAGTGGCATCCGACCCCCATAAGGAATTTCTTGAGTTTCTTTCTACCTACTGCACCCTCTCCAGACTTCAGGTTAGTTTGCTCTGTGACCTCAGTTCTTTGATGAATTTCAGAAAACCTTTGGTTTGAAGTTTGTCCGGTGTTTTCATTTGTAATGATGAGAGTGAAACTCTTCATTTCTTTCTAGCTCTGAACTAAAATTAGAAGTCAGGCACCTAGCTGGCACAGTAGGTAGAATGTGACTCTTGATCTCCAGGCTGTGAGTTCAAACCCCATGTTGTGTGTGGAGATTGCTTAAAAGAAAAAAAAATAAAAATAAAATTGGAAGTGGATTATTTCTTTTTAAATCTGAGAAAGTATTACCTTGCCAGAGTTCTTTGATATGATTTGGTCACTTTGTAATGAATCTTGGAGATGAAGTGATTCCAAAAGTCAGACAGAAGTCAGGAATATTCTTAATTTCCCCGGCTCTTGCCCCATGAGACAGGAAACAACAGGATTCCCATAAGTGTTGTTTGAAAAATATAAGAGAGATGCATTTGTCAAATGCATTTGGAAAAATGATTTCTTTATAAAATGGTTTCATCCAAATTTTCTCACTGCAAATCTCCCAAAGTTGTTTTTTTTTTTTTTTTTTTTTTTTTAGATTTTCATTCATTTATTTGAAAGATAGAGTGGGTCAGCAAACAAGAGAGCACCAACGGGGGTGTGGCAGAGGGAGAGGGACAAGTAGACTCCCCACGGAGCAGGAAGCCCGATGGAGGGCTCAATCCCAGGACCCTGGTGTTATGACCTGAGTTAAAGACAGATGCCCAACCTACTGAGCCACACAGATGCCCCTTTCCAAACTTTTAATATGTAAATGTGTCTGGTAAATCAACAACAGTAAACTTATTTCCACAAAAAATTATTTATCCCTCTTTGGAAATGTCTGGGAAGTTATTAATAGGCAGAATATGCTTTTTAAATATCTCCTTAACTTAATTAATATACAAAGTACAGTTGACTAATGTTTTCACACTGTGAATCTTCATATCCACTCCTGCTTTGATGGGACTTCTTCCCTGGAATAGACTCTTGAGGTTTCAGGCAGGTCTGGGAGACATGTGACTCCTGACACAACACCTGTTTGAATGGGCCTAAGGTGGGGAGAGGGAGGGAGAATTCTCTAGAAACCCAGTAGTTACACAACATAATTACTACTTATACTGGCTCCATCTGAAGTTGACTCTGAAGAGAAGAGACAAGTTATTATGTTTTATGTGGGAAATGGGTAGAAAATATAGCATCAAAAATTGGGAGTAATTTTTTCTGCCTCACATTGAGTCATTTCATTGTCCTAGCCAGAGCATCTGCAACTGTGCATAAATGCTGTGGTTCCCTTTTGAAAGAAAAGCAAGAAACAAACTGAGGGTTTTAGAAGGGGGATTGGGGGGATGGGTTGGCCCGGTGACAGGTATTAAGGGGGGCATGGATTGCATGGAGTACTGGGTGTTCTATGTAAACAATGAATCTTGGAACACTATATCAAAAACAAATGATGACTATATGGTGACTAACATGATATAAGAAAAAAAAAGAAACCCATTAGTGTACATCTTTATTGACCACTTTTATTAACATTTCTTAGCTACTTAGTTGCAGTGAAGCTAATTCTTCCTGGGTCTTGATATTTAGAAAATGAAAAAAAGGATTTTTTGGGCAGTATATATGTTAGACACACTTTTATTTTATTTTCATAAGAAATTCATGGATAAAACTGGATTTAAAAGCTGGTCAAACAACAGTAGGAAATCCACCAATGTTATGATAACTAAAAAAAAAAGTCATTTCAAAAGGCAACTTTTTTTTTTTTTTAAACTGGAAGCTGAGAAGGCTATGGTCAAGAGTTTATGTTTCCTGGATCCCAGGATATGAAGAGATGCTTCATCAATGGTTAAGTGTTGGTTTTTCAAGGTTAAAACTTATTTTTATAGTCATCAATTCATCTCAAATTGGTTTTCTGCAAAGGTCAGGTAAGTCAGCTAGTGAGAACAGAGAAAATATTCAAAATCCAGATAATCACACTCTCATTTTATTTAATGAGTTATTTTCTGTAGGAAATAAAATCATAGGTTTTATTTTATGGTCACTTCTGAAGGATTTTGGAGATATCACGTAGACATGGTCTCAGGAGAATTTCTTTCCTAGTGCAGGCAACCTCTGTAGTTGGCTGTGCAGTCTTATATTACTTTAAGAGTGTGTAACTTTTGAGTCAGAGGTTCTTATGGCATGAAAAGGCTGGGTTGCCCTCAGGGGATTTGTCATACTTTATTTAGCTCAAGCATGGACTCAGAAACCTGGAAAATGTATTCGACTTGGCAGCCCAGTACTTCTTGCAAGTCGTAAAGTTCAAGCTATCAAAGAACTTTTCAAGGTGACAATTATATAACATAGTATGTGACCTTTACAACAAGACTTAGGTTGGGAAATCTATGCTGAGAGGTTTCCCTCCTGCTGGCAGGTACCTTGCCTCCTCTCTTAAACATACAGTTTGGACAGAAAACAGTCTGGCTATTATGTAAACCATTTGTTCTATGCCATACTAGCTAAGGGAAGGGTTTTAATGTTACAAAGATAGTAACACATGTTACCTTCCTGCTACCTTACATGAGAATTTGAAATAATCACAACATCCAAATAACTCCCTTCTGGTTTGTAAGAGATGATAGCCGTTTAAGCCTGGCTCACAAAAGGAGTCCCTTGAAAGGATGACACTGATGGCTATTATAATCGGACTACTATAGAGGCAATAAACTGGCTTAATCTATAAAATACAAAAATCTAAGAAGGTCCAGAAGGAATGGAGACTCTATTTAATAGGGAATGCAAGCTAAGAGAATGATATACAGGTTTGATTAGTTGGACTAATTTTTTGTAGATAATTTTTTTTTCAGTGGGATTCTATGACTTTGTATTAAGTATTTGAAATTGTGTAGAAATGTATCTCATATAAAAAACATTGTTAGTTTTTTAAATTTTTTTGTATTTAGTTTTTAACACCTTCTATATGGAAGGAATATCAGAATATTTGATGTCAAAACAGTGTCAGGCTTTGAATGGGTATCATTTACGACCCCTCTTTTAGGTATCAGAAGGCTAGGAGAAGCATGAACATGCATTCTTTCCTTTAATGTACATTTATTGAGCACTTTTAATCCTCAAGAAATGTTTATCTGAATCACAGTGCAGCAGTAAGGGGAGAACATGTAGAAAACCCCTTTCCTTCTTTGTTCTTGTCTTTTTCAGGTCATGTTAAGATAGCAGTTGGTTTCTTCTCTTTTAGTCAAACTTGTAGAAACTTCACACTCTTGCCGAAAAATCACAATGGACTCTGTAAACTACACCCAGGAATGGCAGGAGAAAAAGGAGAGGCCGCAGGAGTTGACAGTGGAGTAAAGGAAGTTAGAGTTCTTCTAGAACTCTTTGCTTCAGGTGTAGTCCATGGTGACCCCCGAGGAATGAGCACCTTCTGTGAAATAAGCCCTGGGGACTGTGGTTCCATCCTAAAACCTGACATCCGCTTGTATTGCATGCAGTAAAATTTAACAGGTTCAGAGGTTAGAACAGAGTCATTTCTTAAAAGAAAATATTCTTGGGGCACCTGGGTGGCTCAGTGGGTTAAAGCCTCTGCCTTCGGCTCGGGTCGTGATTTCAGGGTCGTGGGATCGAGCCCCGCATCGGGCTCTCTGCTTGGTGGGGAGCCTGCTTCCTTCCTTTCTCTCTCTCTGCCTGTCTCTCTGCCTGCTTGTGATCTCTGCCTGTCAAATAAATAAATAAATAAATAAATCTTAAAAAAAAAAAGAAAAGAAAGGAATTGTGCTAAAAAAAAAGAAAATATCCTTTTTTTGAAGAAACCCTCCTTTTTTTTCTTTTTTCTATTTTTTTACTTTTTTCTCCCATATCATCAGCATATTGTCTTTCTTTGTAATGCCATTTTTATTCCGTTGTACCAAAAAAAAAAGTAGCAAACAAAACTCAACCAAAATATAATAAAACTATTCTTAGGAACTACTTTAATCAACTGAATTGAGTTTGTATTCTAATTTTTGAAATGACTTTGCCTTTAAAAATTGTTTCTTCAGGCATGTTGAGGGTTTTGCTATGACAGCCTATTTAGTTGAAATATTCTGATTTATTTTCATTCTAATTCTTAAGAAGATAGAGGCATCCATCCCTGCTTCAGTTAACATGTACCAACTGTACAGAATTTAAATTTCTCACTTCAAAAACTTGTTTTGTTTCTAGGATGAATGTCTGCTTCTTATCTCAACATTACAATTTGGGGTATTTCTTGATATTTGCTAAATAACTCTTGTGTCTGAAGTTTATAATGAAAAGTCAGTAAGATTCTTCTTGAGAGAACAAAAACCTGAAATTTTTATAGCCCCAAGAAAAAATTCTATATGATAGATACAATAGAAGTAAAATGAAAGGGACCTATTTTGGTATTAATATTTTTTAAAAGATGAAGGAAACATTCTTCCTCATTAGGTCCTGATGATGTACAAAATGCATATATCCAAGATTCGTTTTGACATCTAACCTTTCATCAAGCTACACTTCATTTTCTTGGAAATTGATTGCTCTTCTGAAGATTTTCAAGGTCTAGTACCTTGAAAAAAAGAGATCTTAGGAATTAGTGGAGCTCCTCTCAGCTCTGGAAATCTTGGATATAATTGGGAATGAGTACCTCCTTGAGATTTGAGATGATGGCTTTGTGTATAATGAGAATCTTGAACCTCCAATTTACACTGAGCCCATGCAACAATGAACTGACGCTAGTTTTCCTTTCCTTTCCTACCTTTGCCACTTCTTAATTTTTTTTTGTTTTTTGTTTAAGAGAGAGAGTGTGTGAGTGCATGTGAGTAGGGCAGGGGGGTGTAGGGGAGAAACTTTAAGCTGAGTGGGGATCCCAAGGACATGGGGCTCCATCCTAGGACACCATGAGATCACAACCTGTGAGATCAAAACCTGAACCAAAACCAAGAGTTGGATGTTCAACTGACTGTAACACCCAGGAACCTCTACTTCTGCCATTTCTAATTGACTCTATGGGTATCACTTTTGGTCATATCTCAGCTTGCGAATAGGGGGAAAGAGTCCTTGAACAGAAGAAAATAGCATATGCCAAAACATTGCAGGTTCTGGAGAAGTATCCAGAATCATGAGAACATATATGGGAGTGGATTGTAGGTTATAGTATAAGGAAAATTTAAAAATATAGAGACAATTATTCTTTACCCTGAATTCATTGTTATGGCCAAGGTACTTGACTGGTTCTAGTAATTTGTCTGAATTCTTTTATTAAGGCATATAAATGATTATAGCTTTATATCAATATGATGTAATTGCTAGAGCTTCTTTAGCATTTTATATAGGAAGGGGCAGAAGGCTAAGAGAAGTAGATATATCGCAATGGATTTATATGTAAGACCTGAGAATCTATCATTTGCCAATATTCTACTAAAAGGCCCACAAGACACTTTCTTCTCTAAGACAATAAAGAATGTACTGATGGGACGACCATTCTTTTATCTGATAAAATCAATGCAGCCTCTGTCAATTATAAAACTGTGGATTTGGTACGCATTCTTTTGGGTTTTACTAACAGGCAGGAACAAAATCTTGCTTTCATATGGCAAGGACAGAAAAAAACACATTTTTCCCCCCATTTCTCACATTAACTCTACTGATCACCTGCAGTTACTTTAATTATGTTACTATTCAGTAAACACCAACCAACCCACTATATTTTTGACATTCATGCTTCCTGCCCTACAGGAAGTAGTAAGTAGTCTAAGTGCCCTTGTAACAAACATGCATGACGGAAGCTGGGAGATAAACCCTTCAGTGATTTAGGGGTCTTCTAAATAAGTGAAATCTGGCAGTATAGGTCTTGTGGAGACATATCCTTTAGAGTAAATGAAAACGATATAAATTTTGATCCTTCTACCACTAAAAAACCTCTTTGGTTTTTGTTCTTTCGGTAGACCTCTTTGGATTGCCGTGGCAGCATTTATCTCATTTAAAACTCCTGCTCCCACTCATTGACTAATTGATACAGATTGGTCCTGGGGATGACAACCCATCTCTCCCTTGGTCATACCAGGGTTAGTGCAATAGGTAGGTGAACATAGATGCATAGGTGCAGGGTGGAGATTATGCATTAGCTCAGAAATATGGAATTAACCTTGCCAAGAATCCTCTAGCTACTGTCACTGATGGTTATCCAAGACAGCATGCATGGGTCTGGAACAAAAACAGGCACATAGACCAGAGGAACAGAGTAGAGAGCCCAGATATGGACCCTCAACTCTATGGTCAAATAATCTTCGGCAAAGCGGGAAAAAATATACAGTGGAAAAAAGACAGTCTTTTCAATAAATGGTGCTGGGAAAATTGGAAAGCTATGTGTAGAAGAATGCAACTTGACCATTCTCAAAGATACTCTCACCATACTCAAAGATAAACTCGAAATGGATATCCAAACATCAGTAGCAGAGAATGTGGCTGAGATTTGATCTGACACCAAAACTTAGCAAGATTTGCCAACAGACTGATTACATAGGCTCCTTTTCCCTCTGGAAGGACAATGATTTTGTCCCTATTGAAACTGACAAATTCTCTGGCCATAAACTGCATTCCTTACCTGCAACACTTTGGACTTCCATATCATTTAAGTAGAACACTGAAGATAGCCAGCACAGGAAATTAAAAAAAAAAAAAAAAAAAATATATATATATATATATATATATGCTAGTGATTATCCTACTTATGGAGAAATAGACATGTATAATGATTTTATTTTACAGCACAACATGCGTCAGTGGGAAATATGTAAATAAATTATGGCATATTATGGTGGAATGCTACACTTTATTTAAAAATGAAAGTTAAATCCAATTCTATCAATAAAGTTTGATGTTAAATATAGTACTCTTTTTACATTTCAGCATTCTTTTGTTCAACATTCTGAAAATTAAATACATGTGCATATTTTTTCCTAAAATTATCTGAAATAATCCCTGTTTTTAAACCAAATCTGGATACTCACTAGAACTCCAAAATATGGGAAATATCAAAATATTTCTCTGGTATAGCTTCTTTTGAATTTGAAGCTGACACCCAATCAGCGTCGAGTATGATTACATTTAGGGGATGTATTAGGTGTTATACACAAACAATGAATCATGGAACACTACATCAAAAACTAATATACTATATGGTGACTAACATAATAAAAAATAAAATAAAACTATTGAATAATAAAAAAAGACATTATCAAATATTCCTAAGAAGAAATAAGTGAGGAATGTATTAAATGATTAGAATCCCAAGCTTTCCACATGGATATTGATATTTATTTAGTTATCTGGAGTAAAACTAGAATTTTGATTTTGTAACTAAACTAATGTTTCTCATAACATCAAATAAATTGGGAAAATAATACACTGAATATAATATTAGGGTGGCCTTAACAACAAATTGACCAAGCATGGAACTGATAATATTCTTATGACTGACATGTTTAATTATAGTATTTATTGCATCGTCTTTTTGTTTTCCTGGTTCTCATTTTTAAAATTTTATTTATTTATTTTTAAAGATTCATTTACTTATTTGAGAGAGAGAGGGAGAGAGAGAGAGAGTGAATGGGGGAAGGAAGGAGATGGAGAGAGAGAATCCTCAAGCAGACTCCCCGATCAACTGGGAGCCTGACTGGGGCTTGATTCCAGCACCCTGAGATCATGATTTGAGCCAAAATCAAGTATTAGTCATTTAACTGACTGAGTTATTTAGGCCAACCCTTGGTTCTCATTTTTTAAACTTAAATTTTATAATTAAGCTGTGAGATCAGTTTATATTTTATTTCTTGACAATTAAGGACTGTCTTATATAAAGTTTGAAATTTGAATGCCTGTTTATTCCTGAATATATGCTATGCAAATGATAATAGTGTTACCAAATTACTCACATGGCCAAAAGTTATGTGATGAAGGGCAAAATATTTCTGTTTAATATTGAAAATAATTTTAGTTAAAAACAAACAATCTCATCCTTCCTTAACATGGAGTGGATGTGGTCACCTAAACAAACAAACAAACAAACAAAAACAACCTGAAAATATGGTTGACTTATAACATTTCAGTTCATATAACTAAAAGTAAAATGAAAGAAATAGATATCTTCCTCCTTACACTAATATTTCAAAGCATAAAATAATCTCCATAAGCACCTGAGAACTGTTAGGGTAGTTAGCGCTAAATTTCAAAGTGATAAACCAGCTATATTTTTGTGCTATGAAGTAATAGATTGTGTCACATAAACACAAGGAAAAAATAGACATTATATGTTTCTTTGGCTCTCATTTGCATGAACAGCTTCAGAGTTTTCAGGTTCCTGAGAATAATGATGTACTTTTCATAGAAATGTAAAGTTACATCTGTTAGTATTATTTTCATTTTGTTTCATAAGTTAATATCTCTTGATCATCCCGTATATGCAATATTCACAATACACAAATTTTCAACCTGAGAAGGTGACTTCTATATAGAAAATTATTACTAAAAAATAAATTATATCCTACAACTTCAAGTTATAATTTTTGTAGAAAATGAATATCTTGTTTGTTGTTAAAATAGGAGAAATAATCATTTGAGCTAACTTAATAAACTGAAGGCAACCAAATATTTCTTACTATTTTATTTGGTAATTGAAGTGTTTCTTAAATTAGTATTTCTAGAATTTATGTTTTATATGAGTAAAAAAAATTTTGCTCTATTCTCCCGTGAGAATCTCAAAGAAAATTTTGCTCATTATCTGACAAAATGATTGTGTATGGTATATTCTATATCTTTTCAATAAGGTTTTCTCGAGACAATTAAGGAACACTAATTATGTTCAGAGTAGACAGTTTTAGCAAGAATTACTTGAATATCTGTTACATAAGGGAATTAATATTGAGTATTTTATAAATTAAGAGTTTAGATAAGTATTCACGGTCATAGGTCCTCAAGGGGAAACCCCGTGATGTTTTAACCAAAGGAAAACATCATCTTGCAGCAAATCGTAGTAACTATTTAGGTCATTAAGGGTATTTCATAAAGAACATAATTTACAACGCTGATCCTTGTTACATTCTACTTTTCTAATTCTGTCTTTCTCTTTCTTATCATTTTCCATATCTGAGATATTATCTGTCTTAGGATATGAAAATGCCATTGTTTTATGTTCAAAGGATTTTGAAGTGCTACAGTACTATAAATACTTGAAAATTCTTTATGAAATCTTAAAGAGCTTTTTGGTGAGTTAAAGAAAGAAACAGGTTATTCAAGTGGAAAAAGATGAAATTAGATCTTTGCCTAAGACCATGTATGGCTCCAGGTGGGTTAAAGACTAAATGCCAAAATACAAAATTTAAATTTGTTAGTAATTTTTTAAAAATTAATTATCTTTTGAATATTGTGTAAGAAAACACTTACTGAATAAGGTACAAAATAAAGCTTATCAATTTTGACTATTAAAATTAAGAGCTCTTGTTTATTAAAATACATATGAAAGGAAATGAAGAGAGATCCTTTACAACAAAAAGTGTATTGATAATTGTCTTCTATGAAAAATATATAAAGAAAAAATATATATGAAGAGCATCTACAAATCAAGAGAAAGATTATAGACACAAAATAGAAAAAAAATAGACAAAAGACAAAACCATGCATGTTACTTAAGGCCAATTAAAAAAACCAAGATGATTAACCTCATCTATGGTCAGCAAAATATGCAAAAATGACTTTATGACATTCTGTCATATTTCTATTACAATGGCAAAATTTAAATCTGACATTACTGGGAATTAAGGACAAGAGGATCCACAGAATCTTTTATCTATTATTAGTGGTAGAAATCATTGATTTACCACGGAAACAGTTTGCATTATTTCCTTAAGAAATAATGATGTATCATGTCATTATTTCAGATCTTATCACAGAAAACACATTTCTAAGTATGTACACAAAAGATTGTCTTGCATCTGTACATAAAAGACAGGCTCAGGAGTATTATATCACTAATGTTCCCAAAAACAAAAACTTGGAAACAATTCAAGTGCCCACCAAGAAATAAATTCATGAAATAATATTCCAGAAATAAATCATGATTATATAATCAGAAATGATGTATTATACATTAGCTAACCATAAAGCCAAGACAATGGATGAATTTCAGCAATATTAACACCAAGTGAAAAATGTCCAAAGGTTGCATATGCATTTTTTAGTGGAAAACTCAAGATACATTTTTTAAGAATACACAGAGCTGAAGATTTAGAGCTAATAGTTGGAGGAGGAAACGGTATAAGAACAAAAGACCATTTCGTTAGCTGTCATTTATTTTTATAGTACTAGATTTTATTTTGGATGATATTTAAGATTGTTTATTATACAATTAAAATATACAAATACATAAACAAGTACATAGAAGCCAACTATATCTAGACTTTTGATTAAAATTTTTCATAAACCAAGCATTATGATTAGCCAGTTTTGAACAATCACCATCCACTGAACATTAATAAGTATGGAGGAGTAACTGTCCCATCCCATAGCTCAATAATACTTAAAAAATTACTTTTGATTCCACACTACCATACTATTTATGGAATTTTGTATGCCAAACAAGTATTCCTCATTTTATATAGGCTTAAATGATATTTATTTATGCCTCTTCTCTATTTTGATTGTTTATTTTTATACTTCTTTGTTAATAGGATACACTTGAACATATAATGACGGAATACAAGGGCTATCTAGTCAGATGTCTTCCCTCTGAAATGTTTCCACACAGGACAGTGTGTGCAATTGTGCCATTTACTGTTACAGCCTTCTCTTCCTTTATATTGTGGATACAAGAGGCTTAAGAGGGAAAGATAAGATTTTTTCTCAGTTAGGTGTGATAAACTATTCTGTAGGTTTATAAGTTGTATATTTATCAAAGCTAAGGTAGTATTTTTTTTTTTTTTTAATTAGCAGATTATTTTTTGGAGCAGTTTTAGGTTCATAGTAAAATTCAGGAGAAAATAGTTTCCATATATTCCCTGCTTCTACACAGAGCCTTTCTACACTATCAACATCTCCCACAGACTGATATATTTGTTACAATTGATGAACCGCATTGACACATCATTATTACCGGAAGTCTGCAGTTTACATTAGAATTAATTCTCTGTGTATATTCTATGGGTTTTGACAGTGTATAATGACATGTATCCACCATTTGTTGGTAACTTTAAACTACCCTTTAAAAAAATTATTAGTGAAATATGGGATGCCTGGGTGGCTCAGTTGGTTAAACAACTGCCTTCGGCTCAGGCCATAATCCTGGAGTCCAGGGATGGAGTCCCACAACAGGCTCCCTGCTCAGCAGGGAGTCTGTTTCTCCCACTGACCTCTCTCCTCTCATGCTCTCTCTCTCTCATTCTCTCTCTCTCTCTCAAATAAATAAATAAATAAATAATTAGTGAAATATAGTTAACATACAATGTAGAGATGAAAAGTACTATAGGGAATGTGGTCAATAATATTGTAATAACCTTGTATGGAGACAGGTAGTGACTACAATTATCTTGGTGAGCACTGAGTAATGTACAAAATGTCCAGATCAGTATGTTGTACACCCAAAGCTAATATATCATGGTATGTCAACTTTTAATTACCTTTTTGAATGCCTTTTGGATTCTACAATGTTAGATTATATTCTCTACTCTGATAATAGGTACAGCATTATCTTGATTTTTTTTATTATGTATTTGTCTTCCCTACTATCACATTAATAAATCCAGGGAAGGACCTATGCCTTACACTTTTACAGAGTCTCAGAATTTATCAGAATGACTTACATATAGCAGAATCCCTATTAATGCTTATTGAATAAGTAAGACCTGGACCATAATTCATATTATGCCCACTTTTTCTGACATTATTCATCAGAGTGATTCATGGTTAAAAAAGAAAAAAGTCAAGCTAGGACAGAGTGATCATAAATAATGTCTTGTTTTTATTATCAAAGCAGAAATAATTTTTTCTCATAACAAAGTGATAAAGACAGTAAAATGGATTGTCCCTTGAAAGAAAAAAAAAATATATATGTATATAGCTAAGTGTAAAGACTACTGAGAGAAACCTGTTCTAACTCTAGGATGGTGGAGGGGAGGGAGATTCAACAATAGAAGGTGACCCATGATGGATAGGCAAAAAGCTTGTGTTTTACTGGGTTCTAGGTTTCCCTGATAAATTCTTCTACTGCAACTTGAGTTCTTCCTCATTTTCAAACCACTTAACTGTGCCATAGTTCTTTGACAGAGAAAAGCCACCAGACAAACATCCTGACCAGGAATTTTAGTACCAAAACAATTAAAATGAAATGACAACAATTTGTTATACTGATTTGCACGACTGCATGAAAATCAGTTTGGAAATTAAATAATATGGACATCTGGTGCACACAAATGAGCACTAAAAAGAGTTTCCAATACTTTGTCATGAAAGTCAACTTTTGGAGAACTGTAGACAGAACAAGAAGGCTTGTTGCAATCAGGGACTGTGGCGTTTTCAGAGCAAGAGGATCTGGGCCTAAGGTGAGCTTGAGAAGCAGAGTTGCAAACAGTGACAAGCTCTGCAAATAACAGCTGCAAATCAAAGAGCAATCTCCATGTGTGCACAGTGTGGAAGGGACTGGAGGTTACAGATTGGTCTTTTCCGCTTCACCCACACATACAAATAGCAATCACTGACAGTAAAGTCCTCTTTGAATAGGAAAGGCCCAGGGAAGTTTGTTTGTTTGTTTATTTATTTATTTATTATCCCTTTGCTTGCTGTGAGGCAGTTTTATCATGAAGGATCTGATTTAATAAACCTAATACATAAAATCTCAAATAAGATTATTTATGTTCCAAGAATGAATAACCTCTAATAAAGACATTTTACTTAATCTGATTCTTTTCAAAGTGGTAACTGCTTCCAGCATATAGATCCTATAGCATATTACAATTATATAGCTGTATTTTTGAAACGGTAGGATGCCGAATCAAAATCGCCATTTCTGGGGAACGCTTCTGACATGTAACCTGTGTTATGCATCACCTTCCCTGAGAGTGTGAGGAAAACTAATTCTGTTCCTGGAAGGATAGACTAACTCAGATGCAATTCACATTCAGAGTGCCTCTAAAAAGAAGATAATGAAACTCTCTATATGGAATCCAAGCATTCTCAGTGTCTGAAAATAAAAGTAATTAGATATTCTTAATAAGTTGTTACTCTCCATTCTTTTTAGAAATACTAGAGGGAAAAAAGTGCAAAGGATCCATTTCCAGGAAGTGATTATTCAGAATTGAAATTATTTTTACTCAGATTCAGTTGAAAATTCCCCTTAGGTACATCTCAATTGTGGGGAAGCAAGAAAAGAGAAAGAAGCACCACTAACTTCCAATTCATTCTTGGCTTCCATCTTTCCACAAGTGAATTAGTTAAATATTTTCTTTTATGTAAGCAGAACATGTAACAAGAGAAACTCATTCAGTCATCATCAGGCATTTATTAAGCACTTTTGTACTGTTCACTTTGTTAGTCACTAAAGACAAAGAGACATGAATAAACTAACATTCCTGCCCTTGTAGAGGTCACAGCTTAGCAGGGGAAGACAGATGTGTTAACAAATACATACAAAGCTTTAAGGAACGTTGTCATGCAAAAATGTTCTGTTCTCTGGAGCCACAAAGGAAGTACGCCATGTTTTGTGTGGGTTGAGAAGAGCTAAGGGTCGAATAAGTAAGGCTTCGTAGAAGAGGCAATATTAGACCCCATTTTGAGAGATGAATAGGAATATTCATGAATGAAAAGGGGGCCAGAAGGAAGGGCAGGAGCACTTCAGGCTTTGAGAATAGGACTCAAAGGCAAAAAGAAACATTACTCATGCTGCATGTTTGTATTTCCTGGAGACTTAAAGCTTACATCACAAGAAGGAACAGCACGCCAGTAAATGTATTCTTGAAATACGTGAAACTTTTTTTTTTAAATAATATATTGCCCCCTCAGGGTTGTGAAAACATAACCATCCTTGCTCTTTGAACATAGAATCCTCATGAATAGTGGAAAAAGTGCATCAGCTTTGAGGTCTAGTACACTTGAGTTGAGATACTGCCCCTGCCACTTATGAGCTAAGTTACTTTTGACATGTCCCTTCACTCTCTGCTCAGATTTCCTCAGGTTTTCCTGTAATGAAAGTTCTACCTCACAAGGTGTGGTGTGGAGTAAAGGAGACCTTCCTTCCAGGTCTGAGAACACAGAACACAGGCAAAATTATACACTAACATGAACCCTTTGATTTCCACATCTGTTTGCCACTTCTAAATACATTGTTTCATTGCGGTCACATCCTTTCACTTTAACCTGTTACTTAAAAAGTATGGTTTTCAGTCTTGTTAACAAAAGTGATACTTTTAGCTATTAGCAGGATTTTCATTTTTGTCTAAATGCATTATACAAACTTCCTTGGGATCAAGTTGATGTGGAAAAAGTTCAGTGGGACATATGGAAAAGCAAGACTAAAACCTGATTTTGAAAGTCAGAGGCAAGATCTAGTTCTCACGCCTGTCTATCTCCTTCTAGGTTTGGCAGCTCTGGTTAGTTACTACATAGTCGTATTTCCCAATCCAGGTTATTGGTAAATGCTCTTTAAAGGAATTTGTGAACAAAAGTAAGAAATATGCCTCACATTTACTGTATTTTGCTTAAATTGATAATTACTAGTTTAGAGGGTTAAGTAATCAAGAATTTTGTGAAATAATTATACCAATTGTCCTAGAAAATGTACAGGTACCTAGTAATATTTTTAATGACTTGCAAAATCAAGATAAATGTTACTATGGCAGGAGGAAATGCCTTAAAGTGAACCTCACTGAATAGACTTTGGAGAAAACTTGTGGCATCCAAACTATCTGGATGTCTCTGAAATATTGTGTTCTTGCTTAGAACCTGGGAGCACCAATTGTTTTCCTTCTCATTTTCCTGAAAGAAATAACAGCAGTGATATTTACAGCAGTTGCAATAACTGAGTATCTATTTTGTGCTTACACTGTCACACTGAATCATTACAAAAGTGTTGTGAGATAGCTATTATTACTCAGGTTTTGCAAGGAAAGAACTGAAAGGTGAGTTTCAGAAATGACACAGGGAGCAAATAGTGGTGGGGGCAGTATTGTCTGATTCTAGTGCAGAGGATGTCCCCATACTCCATCGCTTCTTACCCTTCCTAAATTGTGAAAATGCAAGGAAGTAATGTTCCCAAACTCTTCCTTTCCAAAGTTTTCTTGAAATTCCATAATGTTTTTCTACCCAGTTTTCTACTCTATTTTCATTTTCCCCAGAAAGGTTAGTTGCAAGAGTCCCAGACACTAAGTTTCTATACCTGCCAACATAGTCTTTTCTATTCTTGTATTCTTGTATCTTCTTCCACATAATCTGTTGGCATGCTCTAGACCCTTCACTATATTGGTTCCTCCAGATAAAAGCAGGATGTGACCCTATTTAGCCAATGTGAATACCAACATTAGCTTTGTGTAATCATGTTTTTACATGAGATTCAATGCTCACTCTCTCTCATTCTCTCTCTCTCTCTTTTTCCCCAAGATTTTATTTTTTTGACAGAGAGAGAGAGAGAGAGAGAGCACAAGCAGGGGAAAGGCAGGCAGAGTCTCGAGGGAGAAGCAGGCTATCCTGCAGAGCAGGGAGCCTGATGTAGGACTCGATCCCAGGATCCTGGGATCATGACCGAGCTGAGGGCAGTCACTTAACCAATTGAGCCACCCAGGTGCCCCATGAGATTCAACTTTCACCTTTGCTTTGGTGTGTTCTTCCTCTCTGAAAAGCTGACTCAGGTTCATTAGAAGACTGTTCTAGTACCTTGAGAGACTCCACACCGTTTCACTCTCAAGAACATTCCATCTTATAAATCATGAATCTTGGATCAAATTCATGCACACCAATTCTCATTCTGTAAAGCAGATTTCTTCTCTGTATTAGTCTTACTGTGGGCATTTTAATGTTTTTTTTTTCTTTTTATTTAACAGAGATCATAAGTAGGCAGAGAGACAGGCAGAGAGAGAGAGGGGGAAGCAGGCTCCCTACTGAGCAGAGAGCCCAATGTGGAGCTCAATCCCAGTCTCCTGAGATCATGATCTGAGCTGAAGGCAGAGGCTTAACCCACGGGGCCACCCAAGCACCCCACTATGGGCATTTTAAAGAACATGTTTATATTAACCAGATGTTTTTAGATTTGGACCTATAATCTGATAATTAATCTTAATAAATTACTTTATGGCTAGTTTATGGGAGCTGAGAACCATGAGGTTTCATCTCCAATCTCAAATATTTCTGAATTTTGTTTTGTTTTGCATATAGGTGTCTTACAAAAATCAGACTACATCTCCTCAGGAGTTCTAGCAAGGAATTAGGTCCTAGATAGTTTTATCCACCAAAGACGAGATGTAGAATAATATATATTTCACAACCTTAAAGAACTGATAATACCTTAAAGTGGCTTTACTGTAGTTATCATTTTCAATAAATGAGGCAACTGACACCAAGTCCTTTTAAGGGAATAAGCCAGTGATATAGATAAATAGTATGAGAAAATTGGCAAGTACCTCTACCCTTGTTTTCTTCTTAAGCTTAGACAATTTTCTTTATTTTCTAAGAAATATTATATACTGGGGCACCTGGGCGGCTCAGTGGGTTAAGCCTCTGCCTTCGGCTCAGGTCATGGTCTCAGGGTCGTGGGATCGAGCCCCACATCGGGCTCTCTGCTCAGCAGGGAGCCTGCTTCTCCCTCTCTCTGCCTGCCTCTCTGCCTACTTGTGATCTGTATCTGTCAAATAAATAAATAAAATAAAATAAATATTATATACTGTTGGACATTTGTGGGCCATACCCATGAACGTTAGAATCTCCTAACTAATTTGATATTCACCCACGGCAATATATATTTAATCCTTTAAAAATAACTGAAAAACAAAATTAACCAAAGCATGCTTTACATACTACCTTTCAAAACACTCTTAACCCAAGTTCTGCAATTTTGCTGCAAGGACAGTAAAATAGCTTTGCATGTAGATAAAACAGACAGTGTCTAGGGCTATCTATGTAAATATAATGAAGATTGAATCAATAATGGATTGATATTTGGAAAAAGTCTGGCACTTTTGATGCTTTATTATTAAAGAATTTTAAGTTAGAAAATGCCTATATAACAAAAGCTTGTTTTCACCAAGGTCAGACTGCTTTGAAATTCCCCATCCCAACATTTTCAGCTGTTTCTGTACTATTAGAGACATTTGCTTCTTGATGGTTGTAGTGTTCTACCTCCAAAGTTTTTTTTTTTTTAATGTGTTTATGCTTGCTTTCTTTCTTTCTTTCTTTCTTTCTTTCTTTCTTTCTTTCTTCCTTTCTTATTATGTTCAGCTAGCCACTGTACAGTACATAATTAGTCCTCAATGCAGTGTTCAATGATTCATTAGCTAAGTATAACACCCAGTGGTCGTCACAGCACATGTCCTCCTTAATGCCCATCACCCAGTTGTCCCATCCTCCCACCCACAGAGACCCTTAGTCCCCTCTGGGACCCCCAGATTTTTTTCTCGGGGTCCATAGTTTCTCATGATTCATCTCCCTCTCTGATTTTGACCCCTTTGGATTTCGCTCCCTTTCCCTATGGCTCTCCATGCTATCGCTAATGTTCCACATATGAATGAAACCATATGATAATTGTCTTTCTCTTTTTTACTTACTTCACTTAACATAATCCCCTCCAATTGCGTCCATGTCGATGAAAATGGTGGGTGTTCATCTTTTCTGATGGCTGAATAATATTCCATTGTGTATATATGCCACATCTTCTTTCTTCATTTGTCTTTTGAAGGGCATCTCTGCTCCTTCCACAGTTTGGCTATTGTGGACATTGCTACTATGAACATTGAAGTACATGTGCCCCTTCTTTTCACTACATCTGTATGTATCTTTATCTACTCCCAAAGTTCATTATGATTTTCTTAAAACAAAACAAAACAAAACAAAACTACTTGTGGTTAGCATTAACTGTCCACTTGGCAAGAATGGAATCATAAATAAAATGAAATGCTATGGCTTATGAAATATATATTTGTACTTACTGATGTATAAAAGGCAGAAACATGAAGGAAATTGAACTATGCTATGTTTTTTAACAGAAAAATTGCAAGTATCATTAACATTTTAATAACTCATATAATGTAGACAATAATAAATAGTTTTAAAAGGATACTAATTGCAAATTTTCTTATTTAATTTATTTTTAACTATATATGTAAATAACTAAAGATGTTTAAATTATCTTTAAGTTCCATTCTGAATAGAAGATTTACTAGAACTAACAATAATTTTTACTTGCCTTTATTAACCTGGTAAACTTACCTGCATCTGAAAGCTAAAGGTACTTTTTAAACTTACCTTGGTTTTCTGATAGTAGTAAATTTAATGTGATTAATTTTCTGCCCTAGTTTCTTCATGTATTTGTTCCATAAGCAGAAAATATAGCAAACTAACTTAAAGGTGATTTTATTTTGGAACTGTCTTTTAAGTCACATAATGAATTTTATTTAATTTTAAGTAGTCTTCTCAAACTGTACCATTCATAACTCTCAGTAATTTGATGAACCAAAATCTATTAACTAAATTAAGTTTATTTTCATACAATGTCACATTACACCTCATACATGAATGCAGTTCTCAAAAAAAATTATCATGAAAAAGCAATTTACTCTTACCTGAGTCTGATTTATTTCATGTAACTCTTTTGGGTTTGGAAAAGCAATTAAAATGAAAGTATGTGTTCATGTCTTCTATCTGGATGCATGTGTTGCACACAAATTATCCTGAAGGCAGAAATACATGTTTATGTAATAATCACAATTGAAAATTAATAGATGCAATATTGTTTATCCCTTAAGGACAATATTTGCAATAAGTATTTAATGGATGAACCTGCAAGTGTTGCATAAGAACTAGATCATTCTTTGATAAATTTTACTATTGATTAATTTTTTTCTCAAATATGGTAATATAAATCAAACCCAATTCAAACTAAGAGATATTTATTCAACAACCACTATTTTGTTAAACATTCTTCAAACATACAAGACAGTTTAAGCATATAATTCCACACAAACACAAATCTGTATAGTCATACAGTCAATACCTCATTAGAACCTTCAATGTGTCAGGCTGTATGTTTAGTGCTGGGAATAGCATTAAGAACAAGAATAATATGATCCTTATTCTTATGGAATTCACAATCTGGGAAATTTCTCTCTTTCAAAGAGCTTCCTTTTTTTTTTATTTCATTTCTTTTCAGCGTAACAGAATTCATAGTTTTACACGACACCCAGTGCTCCATGCAATGCGTGCCCTCCCTAATATCCATCACCTGGCTCCCCCAACCTCCCACCCCCCGCCCCTTCAAAACCCTCAGGTTGTTTTTCAGAGTCCATAGTCTCTCATGGTTCATCTCCCCCCCAAAAGACCTTCCATTTTAATAATGAAAACTATTAAGGGAATTTGACAGATTAGAACAATTTTAATAGATATTTAGCTATGAAATAAGATTTTTTAAAAAGATTTTATTTATTTATTCAACAGACAGAGATTACAAGTAGACAGAGAGGCAGGCAGAGAGAGGAAGGGAAGCAGGCTCCCCACTGAGCAGAGTCCAATGTGGGGTTCGATCCCAGGACCCTGGGATCATGACCTGAGCCGAAGGCAGAGGCTTAAACCCACTGAGCCACCCAGGCACCCCATGAAATAAGATTTTTTAAACATTAACTCTTATTATGATTTACCTTTTGAATCCTAGTAAATATGGGATGTTGTCTGTCTTCATGTCACCTATGAGCTAACATAAATTACGTTTGTCATGATTACAAAACATCTCTTTTTTAATTTTTAGCTTAGGCGATTGCACACAAATGTAACAAACCATTGACTACTTACTTGGATAAGATTTACCTAAATTTTTCCTTTGATATTTCATCTGAAATATTATTAGTCATTTACCTGAAGAACAATTAGGAAACTTAGAGTTATAAGGTTTAGATTAAAAAAATTAAACCACTGATCTCTTATTTTCCTAGCACTTCTAAAAGTTAGATTCTTATGAACAAAATACTTTATTTTTGAGCATTTGTATTATATATGCTACATATTGTGTATATGCAATACTTTCAATATATTATGTATATATTACTTATCCTATATTATGATATACTTATTAGAACAGTTGAAGATTATGATATACTTATTAGAACAATTGAAGATTATAAAATATTTCTATTACACAAATAATATGGGAATTTATTTAATAGAAATTTTAGTGCAAGTCCATTAGATCAATACTTCTCACAAAATTAAAGTGCTCATAAATCATTAGGGAATATTTTTAAAATACAGATTCCTGAGCCCACCTCCCAATGATTTTCATCTAGTAGGTTTGGAAGTCTGCCATTAATCTGGATTTCTTACTCTCAGGTAATACTGATACTTGGACTATGGTTTAAGGAGAATTACACTAGATTAAAACTCTTCATTAGATCACAATCAGTTTGGGAGCCTTGTCCTCTGATATTTTTCTTCTCTAAGCTGCTTGTTTTTATCACAGAAGAGCAGCTGAGATGCAGGAATGCTTACATCTAGACGATGTGTATACCTATGAGATCACAGGGTAATGAAATATATTTTGTCACAAAAAAAAAGAAAAAGAAAAAAAATATGTATATATATTTATTTATAAAATAATCAAAGACACTATGGTATTCTACTTAAACTTAAGTTTGTATTCTCATATTGTTAAGGATGCTAATTTAAAAAAATAATTTGCTCCTATATTTAGAGCTATGTCTACTAGGAAAATTTTTAAAATATTATTCAAGGAATATCAAGGAATTACGGAAGGCAAGAATCAGTCTCTGCTTGAATTTCAAGAACAAAGTGCCTCCCAAAAATATGAAATTAGATGCTGAATTCTATGGTGTTTAACAAAAATACCCTTGTAAAGAGTGGTAGGAAATTTGGAAAGAGTGGCATTGTATAACCCTTCTGGTTATTTTGCAAAGCAAGTAGAGAATATTTTGCAGAGTATTTAGGGAAGAAATAAGGATTTCCATAAAACTTATTTGAAGAAAGTTTGGTACTTGAAACATTTATTTAAAAAAAAAAAAAGAAACAAGTTAGGGGTGCCTGGGTGACTCAGAGAGTTAAGCCTCTGCCTTCAGCTCAGGTCATGATCCCAGCATCCTGGGATCCAGCCTGCATAGGGCTCTCTGCTTAGCAGGGAGCCTGCTTCCCTTCCTCTCTCTCTGCCTGCCTCTCTGCCTACTTGATCTCTGTCAAATAAATAAATAGAATATTAAAAAAAATAAAACCTGGAAAAAAAACAAGTTAGTGCAGAAATAAGCAAATAAAATTATGGGTATTTATATGATTCTTGACACAAAAAGCAAAATGGATAAGAACATTGTTACTTACTCAAAAGTCAGCTTATATCAGAATATAGCCTATTACCAGTATACAGGTTCTAGGTGATTTCTTTTAGTGAGGAGGAAGTGGATCTTTATGACAGACGTCATTAAATATGATTTATGCTTAGTTGTAGATTAATTTGTAGAAAATGCATATAGTTCTCAATTTAAGACAGAATTCAAATATTTTTGGTAAGCTTTTTTGACATCAAAATATTTTAGAAGATTTTCAGGTATAATTTTGACTTTTGTTTTAGAGGATTCTACTTTACAATTAGAATCAGGATACCATGATACAGAGTGAACAAATATAGTTAAAACCCATCATATAGAACTCAGCATCAACAAGGCTTATTTCTCTGGGTATGCTGAAACTTATGAATCATTGTGAATTCTTTGCCCTTTCCTTTGTCAGCTGCCCAAAACAGTTTTCTGTTCTACAAAATTTTCTCCAATTTCTGAATGTAGGAAATCATCTTGGTAATACACACTTTGTTGTTATATTGTAATATGTTTTGTCCTTTTAACAACAACAACAACAAAAAAAAACAAAAACTAAAACAAAATACTTATGAAGATAGTCATATATTGTTCTTCTCTATTCTCATTGATGACCTACCTAGTTTCCTTTACAATAGATATAAAGACTAAAAGGTGAAACTATATTTTAATACAGTGATGTTTCATTTAATAGATGTCTAAGCATATCAATTTCTTGGTATCTCTGACAGTCAATGTAGAAAGACTATAAAACTGAAGTGATTTTGAGACTGGCATCTGCTCTAAAATCTGTTTAATGATACATTTCTACTAAAAAACCAGACCACTAATGTTTTTGAATGATATCTGAGTCCTTTTATTTTAAAACTGGAATAGTTATTAGAAAAGTATATAAAAACAAAGTGAAAAAATGTATCAGATATACTAAATATAGCAGTATTATCACAGTCCTGGATTTGATGCAGACATGCAATTTATTATTTATACTTACAGGAGAAAACTCTTCAGGAAGCTTTGGAAAATTATCCAGTCCATGTTAGTCATATGCCATGCATTAGAGTGTCTGAGCAAGATCCAACTACCTAGAGGCCCTGTACCTGATTATAGGTTGGGCTGTTTCATTCCTCATATCTATTAGTTTATAACCTCCTGGTGTCAGAAAATTTTCTTGCTATAAATCCACTGAATCATTTCAACAACCTCTGGGTAAAAGCTACACATTCCATATATAAACGGTCTAACAGACAAGTGCAATTAATGTATGAGCAACACACAGTAAAAATAAATGTTATTGTTATGATATCAGGAATTTGTGATGCTAACCATGAACCATTGTATATTTTATTCAGTTTTGGCAAAAGAAAATGGAAGAATGAACAAAAGTTCAGTTAGTACTTGTAATATATTCATTCTCCAAAAGACCCCAGACTTTTTGTGGGTGGAGAAAATTTTTTTATAGAGCAGAGAAAGGGAAAGGGTGTCAATTTCACACACCAATGCCATGTCTTCCTTCAGTCAAGTGCTAAAGTGAATTACAGATTTATTTCCTATGCTCATTATTTATCATTTTTTCTCTGTCTCTCTTTCTCTTAACTCCTACTATGGACTGACAAATTCAGACTTATGGATAGCCAATGTCCAGATATAATTACTGTGCATTAAATTAAAAAAATTAGCCAAAATTATTAGAAGGCTTATAGCTTGTCTATTAATTTTTTGTTTTAGAAATATTGAAGAAAGAGACATGTTCTGTTCTGGTTTTTATTTTCTTTATCCCCACTCTCCTTTTACACAAATCTCCTCTTTAAGTTAAACTTGAAGCCACATTATTAGAGGATTTATAAAAATAATAATACATATTATTCATATATATTTGAGAAATGCTGTGAGAAGACTATGTCATTAGCTCTATGATTGTTTTGGTAAACTATTAAGAACTATATGCTATAGTTGTATGTGGAATAAATAGCATTTAACTTACAAATTTTCTTTCACTTATGACTTGTCAAGCCAGTTATTCTTATCAGTGACTAGCTTATGTGTTTGTTTATGGTTTTGATTTGCTTTTTTTTTTTTTAACGGTTGTTGCCATTATTTTACATGTAAGCAGGTTGGTCATCTCTGTACTTGATGAAAAATGACATGCTATTTCAATTTTGCTAATAATCATGGGCCAAGAATTGAAATATTTGATGATAAAACCTTAATATATCAGTTATTAAATGAGCAATATTATTAATTGACAAATATAATGATATTGTATAACTCTTTTTAATAATACATTTCAATATTTCTGGTATATTTGTAGTAATCATTATATTGCATTTCACTTTTTTTTAATGGTGGAAAGAATTTCAACAAAGTTTGGGAACTATTTATGGTTTTACTTCTTATGGTTTTAAAGTTCAACAAGAACAGGAAAACATAGTGTTTAAATTAAAGGAATCTAATTTTTATGCTGTTGACTTACTAATAAGCCTCTAGGTTTTAGTCAAATCCATTATTTAATGAAATGTCAAAATAAAATTTTTGTTATTTTTAAATAACAGCTGCAGGTAGGAACATGTTGTCTCAGAATATTTACTCCCAAAGGTAATCCTTTTGACTGAGAAGGTCATTGGGGAATTAGGATCTGAGCTGCTATTAGACTAAACACTTTATCTATTTTTGCAGTATGTTTTATTTGTTGTGACCACTGTGACTGCTCAGATAACATGTCTCCATTTTTATGCTCTGCTTAAACATCTATGTGTCACCTTCTCTATAGAATGTCAGTGGCTGAGCAATCAGAAATGGAGGAATAAAAATTTTCAGACTATTCAGATATAGTATTAGTGACTGTAAAAGATTATGTTTGAACTTAGTGATATAAATCAGAGTAAGCAATAGAAGGCAGAAGAAGCTGCATTAGCTAGTGCTTATCTAGCCTAAGATTTACACACACCGGTGGTCAAGCTGAATGTTAATATCAGACAATCCAAGATCTGGTAGGAGGACACAACAAATGGTTAGGCTGGTCCCATTAGATAAGGAAAAGAAGGAGGAAAACAAAATGGAAGACAGGCCATATCCTCTTCTTTCTCCAACTAGATTTTTATCAGTACTTTTTGTGAAACTTGAACAAAACAATTTAGTATTTCCTGAAACACATTGATTTCATGAGTCAGCTTCCATTAGTGCAAGGAGAATGATGAACATTTTCCAGGCTACTAAGTCTTTCATCATGGATCCCCATTTTGCAAATTCAGAGAACTATCTATGCCTTAATGTATTCACCACCAGAAAAAATATTTTTAAATAGGGGTTTAATTTAAAATAAACATAAATGAAAACAGTTTTTGTTCTCCCAATGACAGTTGGTAAACATTTGCCCAGAAATGGTGTATGTTACAGCCCTCATCCCCTCATGGTTTTGCTGTGTTGGTTGCAACCCTGTTTTTGTTTGTTTGTTTGTTTGTTTGTCGCTATGTGCTGATCTACACATGCTTTTGGGACTATTTTGTTATCCTTTTAAAATGGTTATTTAAAAAGTTTCCTTCAAAATGATGATAATGTTCAATATGATATATAACAATATGATTGTTATAAAAATAACAATTCTAGATATTTAAACAAACATCTGAACAAATCCAGTGAAAAATAACAATTATTTCTTTTCTAAGTAATCAAAATCATTTTAATGATATAATACCTGTAATAGTTGGTTTAAGGACACATCTGTGATTTTTTTTTTCTCCTACTTGGAGCAATGAAAAAAATGTATGTAGTGCAACCACAATTACTTTCAACTTCATGTTAAACTAGTCCATGCATTAAAAATGTATAAGCTATGCCTTTCCCTTGAGGGAGCGATTATAGATTAGGATTTAGTTCTGTGTGGCACCTTAAATTCCTCAAGAAATCACTGATACTAGATTTTCTTCCAATTTACAGACTTCTAAACCTACAGAATAGGGAACCAGCTGACTTGCTCCACATATTTTTCTATTTTCCCGCTCCCCCATGCTGTGCACTTCTGTCATATTATGCTGAGAAGTAAAAAGAATCAGCCCAAAGATGTGTCTGCCTGTCCAGCTGTTTCCAGGGAGAAACCAACCCCCTTCTAACTCCTAATCACCCCTCCCCATCACTCCTGTACTTATTAGTGAAGAGGGCAGCGAGTCCTCCAAATGTTCAGAAAACTGGTTTCTAAGGGGGGAGACAGAAGCATAAGAAGCCAGCCTGGACTTTCACTGTTTGAAAAAATAAAAATTCTGAGTATTTTCTATTTATAACTGTACCAAATAAGTAAACATCATTAGCATAAGAATCCACATTGGGTTTTTATTGCAAAGGAGTCATTTGTGTGTTCATTAAATTAAAAAAAAACCAGTATTCTTTTACATACAGGTAATTTATCACCTGTTTTTGAATATTGTTGAGTATTATTACATTATTATTACAGTATTATTAATATACAGATTAGAAAAAAATAGAAAAGAAAGGACTTGGGTGTAAAAGACAGTACATATCAAAAAGAAGGTACAAGTAAGAAGACTGTGCAAAGGGAGAAAAAAATAAAATCACTATTTAACAAATAAGACTCATGTTCTAATATCCTGGCATATTGCTCATCACATGTCTCTATTTGACAGATTTTTTTCAGCATAGCTCCTGCTGAATTCTTAGTGTGCGCTTAAACATGAATTTTGAACTATGTAAAGTCCAGTTTTTGAACTATATAAATTTCAAACAACTTAGGCTAGAAGTTATGCTCCTCTATAAGGTGCCCTTAAGTTTATTATGTATTTTATGCAGAATTCTCCACCTGAGATTCTTTTATCTCTATCTTTGCAAATACAAATTTTATCTGAGTTTTGAAGTTCTGATAAAATGTTTCTTATAACACTGAGATTTGCTTGACCCATGAAATTTTCTTGGTATTTTTCTCTGCCCCAACCATCCTCAGTGGAGTGGGGAAAAGACAGAAGGTAGAGAAAACAGCTTCTATTTCTCTGAATAGTACAGGATTTTCACCTCTTCTGGAGCTGAAATGGGCTGAAATGATGAATTACTATTATTAACTTAAAGTCTGTATTAGAATATAAACATTTTAAGATAATATTCTGGCCTGATAAATCTTCCTATTACTTCGGGATGGTTTAAATAGGTGATGGCAATTAAGGAGGGCACTTGTGGTGATGAGAACCAGGTGATGTATGGAATTGTTTTTGTTTTTGCTGTTGTTTTGATGTATGGAATTGTTGAATCACATATTGTACACCCAAAACTAATAGAATACCTCATGTTAACTAACTGGAATTAAAATAAAAACTTAAAAAAATCTCCCTGTTACTCAGTCATCATACCCTGTATTGCTCATAGTAAGTGCCCATTCAATGTATAGTAATTACACAACATGTTTTTGAAAAATAGCAAGCAGATATTCATATTTATTACTTAAACATCTTATTCAAAAATTTTTATTCCCTTAGTATTTCATTCACAAATATTGTGATGAATTTTCAACTTGCCTGAAGAGGGTGATAAAATAGTTTCCCTAACAATGTACTTCCCCCCTTTTCAACCAACTTAGGCATCATTGTGTTCAATGATACCATGGGTATATTGGGTGGGGTTAAATGGAGACTCTTTATGGAAGATTATGAAATCTATATTTAGGATAGTTGATGTAAAATTTAGTGTTATGGGGACTCCTGGGTGGCTCAGTCAGTTAAGTGTCTGCCTTAGGCTCAAGTCATGATCCCAGGATCCTGGGTTCTTGTCCTCCATCAGGTTCCTTGCTCAGTGGGGAGCCTGCTCCTCCCTCTGCTTGCTCTGCCACTCTGCCTGCCTCTCTATCTGCCACTCCCCCTGCTTGTGCTCTCTTTCTCCCTCTTTCTCTCTGACAAATAAATAAAAATCTTAAAAATAAAGTAAAATAAAATAAAATTCAGTCTTATGCTAAGGATTAGTAAAATGGAGTACTTGAGATTGAGTACTTGATTATGAAAGTGAATATGACAAATGACAATTTTTCCCTCAAGTCTTCTGTCATCAATTAGGGAAAAGTGAGATGGTGATAGAACCATCTCATTCAAGGTCATATGTAGTGACATTGAATTGGAAAAAATGCTTATAGATTATAATATCAAATATTTTATGAGATTCTAAACTTCCTTATGTACTAAGTAGTGGCATCTAAATGAAATTTTAATCAAGTCTAATAAAAAGGATGCATTTGCCACCCACAATTTCTGTTACATTTATTAAGGTGCACAGGATCTTATTAGGACTCTTAACTGTCCTTTAGTTCTATCTTGTCATGTTGTGGTAGCCACTGTTGGTGACCTAACCCTCCTTCTTTCTGGCCAGAAGAATTGCAGCGTTTGGCAGTGCTTGGGTGTCTTAGTCAGTTAAGCACCCGCCTTTGGCTCAGGTCATGATCCCATGGTCCTGGGATGGTGTCCTGCATTGAGCTAGCTGCTCAATGGGGATTCTGCTGCTCCCTCTCTTTCTACCTTTCCCCTTTCTCATGTTGACTTCCTGTCTCTCTCTCAAATAAATAACTAAAATCATAAAAAAAGATTAAAAAATAAAGAATTGTAGTGTTTGTTCTGGAGTTTGTCAGATATTGAATAATAATTTCCAGAGAATGAACTTTTTGGACTAATGATTGGTTTAGGGACGGTTATATGACAACATCTGCAAAGAAATATAAGGGAAATTTTTACTAACAGAGAAAACTTCTGCAAAATATTTATTTAAGAAAGAGAGAGAAATGCTATGCAAACTGTCTCACCATACTTCATCTCACACCTCTTTCTTGGTTTGAGACATTTTTATATGGCTTAGAGATGCTATAAGGCATTTTGTAACCAAGAAAAGAAGTTCAAGAGCTCTACAGAGCTGACCCAGATTCCTGACATTATTGATCCATCAACAGAACAAACTCTGGAACTTCTGACTTATGGATAACTGTATTTGGATAATAAGTCTTTTATACCTAAAACTTACTTAAAATAACTAATCTATTTGCAGGAAAAACACAGTTGACACAAAATTTTACTATGGCTACATTGTCATATTAACGATCAATCATGTGAAAAAGTATTTAAGACTACTTTAAATAACCTATAGCCTCTTGGCAATAGTATGATTAGCATTTGGAAGCAATATCTACTATAGTATAAAAAAGATACGGCATCTTTAAAATAATAAAGCCAAATAAAAAGCATGCTTGTTGGTATTTATGGCAGAGGAACCACTCAACCAGGAGCAGAGGCCTGACTCTAACTCTGGGTTTTTACTGCCATTTCCAATACACCTTCAAGCTCAGGGGCATGTGGTCTGGCTTTCAAGTCATTAGTAATGATGAGTTGCCAAAAAATGCATCAGTTCATGACTAAGATGGCTAGCTTTCCAAACTCTGATAGCAGTTTTTTCACACTGCATGCCATTATGAGTAAGTACTTTTGCATTACCAGTTTTAATGAGTAGGGACTGAAGGGGTCTTGAGGGACAAAGGTCTTATAAGACTTTTCATTTGAGCAAATGACTTTTATCACAGAAAATATTAAAGCTTATTGTTTCAGGTTAGAATTTCTTGTTAAAGATTCCAGACTTTATTTCAAATGACCTAAAGTAGACATCACATATTAAGAGTGGTGGGTGAACATGGAGGCCAGGAAGCCAAATATAATAAAATTGATGTTGTAAGTGTCTATAGGAAATGACTTTGAATATGGTTACTATATATGGAACAGTTTGAAGAAAATAAATCATATAGACCATTTATAATTTTTAAATTTTGGAATTATTATAGGTGCACAGGTAGTTGCAAAGATAGTGAAATAGGTCCCATGTATTCTTCGCCCAGTTTCCCCAGTGGTAATGTTTGCCTCATTGTAGTACAAGATCAAAACCAGGATTCTGACACTGGGGCAAGTGTGTGTATGATTACATATCACTTTATCACAAATGGAGCTTACCACTGCAATCAAGATAACCAGCTATTCCATCACCACAAGGATTACCTTCATGTTATCCCCTTACAGCCATGCTCATTCCTTACTCTTCTATCTCTATAATTCTGTAATTTCAAATATTATATAGAAATACACTCCATCAGTATGTCACCTTTATGGATTTTCTTCTTTCACATAGTATGCTTAATACACTTCTCTGGAGATTCATCTAGGCTGTTGCATACATTAATAGCCAATTCTTTGATTTGCCCAGTATCATTTCATGACATGGATGACCATCATTTGTTTGGCCATTTGCTCACTGAAGAACATCTGAGTTGTTTCATGTTTTTGGAAAAACTACTTTGGCTGTTACACAGGTGCTATAATCATTTATCTATAAATTCTTATGGGAATGTACATTTTAATTTCTCTGGGATAGATGTCCAGAAATGCAAGTGCTAGACCAAATGGAAGGTTCATGTTTAGTTTAAAAAGAAACTGGCAAAGTGTTTTCCAGAATAGCTGTACAATTTTTCATATCTCAGTATGGTTTTGATTTGCATTTTCCTGATAATTAGTGATACTGAGCACCTTTCATGGACTTGCTGACCATTTTTGTATCCTATTTGGAAAAAAGTCTATTCAAGTCTTGTGCCAATTTTTAATTCAATTTTCATTTTCTCACTTATTGAGTTGTATGAATTTCTTACATATTTTGTATAGTAAGTCCTTATCAGAGTAATGGCTTGCAATTTTTTTTCCTATTCTGTAGGTTGCCTTTTATTTAAAAAAAAGTTTATTTTTTACTTTGATGTCCCACTTGTTTATTTTTGCTTTTGTTGCTTATGTTTTCTGGTGTTATATTAAAAAAAATCATTGCATGTCTGGGTGTGTTTTAGAAGAATGTGTATTTCACTACTGTTTGAAGACATGTACTGTGTATAACTATTAGGCCTTTTTGTTTTATAGTATGGTCCAAGTCCAACATTTCCTTATTTGATTTTCCCCCACTCTTACTCTCTCCCTTCCACTCTCTCTCAAATAAATAAATAAATAAATAAATAAATAAATAAAATCTTTTAAAAAAGTAGTCTCTCAACTTTTATGGTAATGTTAAGTGGTTAATACATCAATATTTTACAGAAAGAGAGTATTCTGAATCTGACTATATACTTTCCTTTGCCAGAGTGCTGTTTATTTTCATGTATTCACATTACTAGGTAGCATCTTTTGTTTTCAATTTAAAGAACTTCTTTGAATATTTCTTCTAAGCCAGGGGTAATGGTGGTGAACTTTATCAGCTTTGGTTTTTAGGAAAAATCAATATTTCACCTTCAGTTTTTTTTGGGGGGGTAAGATTTTATTTACTTATCTGACAAAGAAAGATCACAAGTAGGCAGAGAGGCAGGCAGAGAGAGAGGGGGAAGCAGGCTCCCTGCTGAGCAGAGAACCTGATGTGGGGCTTGATCCCAGGACCCCGAGATCATGACCTGAGCCAAAGGCAGAGGCCCAACCCTCTGAGCCAACCAGGAACCCCTCACCTTCATTTTTTAAAGGACAATTTTGCTGAATAAAATATTCTTGTTTGGCAGTTTCATTCTTTTAGCATGTTGAACCTTATATCTCATTCTTTCCTGGCCCAAGGTCTCTACTGAGAAATGCACTGATAGCCTTATTGGTTTTCCTATGTATGAGATAATTTTTTTTTTTTTTTTTTCTATTGCTGTTTTTTAAAATTCTCACTCTGTATTTGATTTTGGAGAATTTTATTATAATATGTCTTGTGTAATATTTTTTAAATTGAAATTTAGGCAGCAATTATTAGCTTCATGAACATGGATGTCCAAATCTCTTCTCAGGTTAGGGACATTCTCAACCATTCTTCCCCTTTTTGTTTTTTAAATTATTTTTTATTATCAATTTTTAAAATTTTAACTTCAGTATACTCAACATACAGTGTTATATTAGTTTCAGGTGTACAATACAGTTTTCAGAGTACAGGTCTTTCACCTCTTTGGTTAAGTTTATTTCCAGGCATTTTATTATTTTTGGTACAATTGTAAATAATACTGTCCTCTTTCTCCTTTCTCTCTCTCTCTCTCTCTCTCTCTCTCTCTTTTGTAGTGTCTTTATCTGGTTTTGGTATCAGGATAATGCTGGCCTCCTAGGATGAATTTGGATGCTCTCCTTTCTCTTGTATTTTTTTGGCACAGTTAGAGAAGAATCGGTATTAACTTTTCTTTAAATGTTTGGTAGAATTCACCTGTGAAGCTGTCTAGGCTTAGACTTTTTTCATTGAGTGCTTTTTGGTTACTGATTCAATTTCATTGCTGGTAGTCAGTCTGTTCAAATTTTCTATTTCTTTCTGACTCAGTTTTGGGAGGTTATATGTTTCTGGGAATTTATTCATTTCTTCTAAGTTGTTCAACTTATTGACATATAATGTTTCATAATATTCTCTTATAATCCTTTATATTTTTGTGGTGTTGGTTGTTATTTTTTCCTCTTTCACTTCTAATTTTCTGTATGGATTCTTCTCTCTCTCTCTCTTTTCAAAGAAACAGCTCCTGCTTTCATTGTTCTGTACTATTGCTTTCTTCAGTTTCTTTTTTGTTTATTTCTGGTCTATTCTTTATTATTTCCTTTCTTTTACTTAGTTAAGGGGTATTGTTTGTTCTGCTTTTCCTAGCTCCTTTAGGTGTAAGATTAGATTGTTTATCACAGATTTTTCTTGCTTCTTGAGGTAGTCCCGTATTGCTACATACTTGCCTCTTAGGAGCACTTTTGCTTCATCCCAAAGATTTTGGACAGTCATGCTTTCATTTTCATTTGTGTCCATGTAGCTTTTTATTTCTTCTCTGATTTCTTGGTTGATCCATTTATTGTTTAGTGGCATATTATTTAGTCTCCATGTATTTGTGCACTTTCCAGATTTTGTTGTTGTTGTTGACTACCAGTTTCATAACATAATGATCAGAACAGATGCATGATATAACTTCAATCCTTTTGAATTTCTTAAGACTTGTTTTGTGAACTAATATGTGGTACATTCTGGAAAATATTTCATGTGCACTTGAAAAGGATGCATATCGTGCTGTTTTAGAATGCAATATTCTGAATATATCTGGTCCAATGTGCAATTCAATTTGCTGTTTTCTTGTTGATTTTCTGTGTGGATAACCTATCCATTGATTTTAGTGGGGTGGTAAAATTTCCCTATGATTTATGTTTGTTCTTAACTGTTTTACATATTAACCTAAATAAATATTCTCAATACCTGTACCTAAATTCCAATGGTGGTGCATAATTATTTACAATTGTTATATCTTCTTGTTGCATTGTTTCCTTTATGATTATATAGTGTCCTTCATTGTCTCTTATTACAGCCTTTGTTCAAAGTCTGTTTTGTCAGAGGGTGCATGGGTGGCTCAGTTGGATAAGCATTTGCCTTCAACTCCTAGGGCTTGTGATTGAGTCCTGTTTGGCCTCCCTGTTCAGTGGGGAGTCTGCTTCTCTATTTCTCTCTGACACTCTCCATGCTCATGCTCTCTCTCTCTCTCTCACTTGCTCTCTTTCTTAAATAAATAAAAAAAAAATCTTTAGAAAAATACAGGCTATTTTTTCAGAAATAGGTTTTGTTACCCTGGTTTTCTTTTCACTTCCATTTGCAAGATAAATGCTTTTCATCCAATTTCGTTCAATCTGCAGGTGACTTTAGGTCTGAAATGAATCTCTTGTAGGCATCATATAGATGAGTTATGCTTTTTTTTTTAATCCATTATGTCACACTATGTCTTTTGATTGGAGAATTTAGTCCATTCAAATTCAAAATAATTATTGATATGTATGCACCTATTGCCATTTTGTTACTTATTTTATGGTTATTTTTGTAGTTCTTTTTTTTTTCTTCTTCCTCTTGCTCTCTTTTCATGTTTTCTGGATTCTTTTATGAAATGCTTAGGTTCTTTGCTCTTTATTTTTTGCATATCTCTTGCTGGTTTTTGATTTGTGGTTACCAGTCGGTTTGAATATAACATCTTATGCAGTCTATATTAAGTTTATGGTCCCTTATGTTTGAACCCATTCTTTACTCTTCTCCCCTTATATTTTTAGGTATGTGGTACCATACTTTACACCATTTTATTTTATGAGCCCCCTGACTAAATTTTATGGATATATTTATTTTTACTGCTTTTGTGCTTCCTACTTTTCTTAACCCTACTTATGGTTTTACCTTTCCACTCAAAGTGCCCCTTTACATTTCTTTTAACGCTGGTCATGAAGGATTTTTTTTTTTTTTTTTTTTTATGGTTTTAGTGGGCATGGATTCCTCTAACTTTGTTTGGGAAATTCTTTATCTCTCCTTCAATTCTTAATGATAGCCTTGCTGGATACAGTATTCTTGACTGATTTTTTTTTTTTTTTCATTTCAGTATTTTGAATATGTCATGTCTCTCTTCTGGCCTGCAAAGTTTCTACCAAAAACTCAGCTGCTAGATTTGTGGGGTTCACTTTGTATGTAATTTATTTATTTTCTGTTACTGCTTTTAAAATTCTCTCTTAACCACTATTTTTAAAAAAATATTTATTTATTTATTTATCTGCTATTTAATTACTATGTGTCTTGGTGTGGACCTCCTTGGGTTGATTTTGTTGGGGGATCTCTGTGCCTCTTGGATCTGGGTATATCTATCCTTAATCAGATTTGGCAACTTTTCAGCTATTATTTAATAACATAAAATTTTCACCCCCTTTCTCTCTCTTCTCCTTCTAGGATACCTGTAACATGAATGTTATTATACTTGATGTTGTCATCACTGAGTTATTTAAATCTATTTTCTTTTTTCTCTTTGTTCACCTTGGTTGCTTTCCATTACTCTATTCTCCAGGTCATGGATCTATCCTCTGTTTCCTCTAGTCTGCTATTAATTCCATCTAATGTATTTTTAATTTCAGTTATTGAGTTTTCATCTTATTGATTCTTTTTAAAAAATTTTTATTTATTTTTTAAAATTTCTTTTCAGTCTTTCAGAATTCATTGTTTATGCACCACACCAAGTGCTCCATGCAATACGTGTCCTCCATAATACCCACCACCAGGCTCACCCAACCTCCCACCCCCCTCCACTCCAAAACCCTCAGTTTGTTTCTCAGAGTCCACAGTCTCTCATGGTTCATTTTTTCATGTGTCTGTTAGCCATTTGTATGTATTCTTTGGAGAACTGTCTTTTCATGTCTTCTGTCCATTTTTTGACATGATTATCTGTTTTGTGTTCTGCTGAGTTTGAGTTATTCTTTATAGATCTTGGATATCAGTCCGTTGTCTGTATTGCCATTTGGTAATATCTTCTCCCATTCCGTGGGTATTTCTTTTGCTGTGCAGAAGCTTTTGATCTTGATGAATTCCCAAAAATTCATTTTCACTTTTGTTTCCTTTGCCTTTGGAGACATATCTTGAAAGAAGTTACTCTGGCCCATGTCAAAGAAGTTACTGTTTATGGTCTCCTCTAGGATGCTGATGGATTCCTGCCTCACGTTGAGGTCTTTTATCCATTTCGAGTTGATCTTTTTGTATGGTATACGAGAATGGTCGAGTTTCATTCTTCTATACATAGATGTCCAATTTTCCCAGCACCATTAATTGAAGAGACTTTTTTCCACTGTATATTTTTCCCTGCTTTGTTGAAGATTAGTTGACCATAAAATTGAGGGTCCATATCTGGGCTCTCTACTCTGTTCCACTGGTCTTCGTGTCTGTATTTGTGCCAGTACCATGCTGTCTTTGTGATCACAGCTTTGTAGTAAAGCTTGAAATCAAGCAACATCATGCCCCCAGTTTTGTTTTTCTTTTTCAAAATTTCCTTAGCAACTCGAGGTCTCTTCTGATTCCATTCAAATTTTAGAATTGTTTGCTCCAGCTCTTTGAAAAGTGCCAGTGGAATTTTGATCAGAATGTCATTGAAAATATAGATTGCTCTCAGCAGTATAGACATTTTAACAATGTTTATTCTTCTGATCCATGAGCATGGAATGGTCTTCCATCCTTTTATGTCTTCCTCAATATCTTTCATGAGTTTTCTGTAGTTCCTTGAGTACAGTTCCATTACCTCTTTGGTTAGGTTTATTGCCAGGTATCTTATGGTTCTTGGTTCTAGTAAACGGAATCAATTCTCTAATTACCCTTTCTGTATCTTCATTGTTAGTGTATAAGAAAGCAACTGATTTCTGTACATTGATTTTGTTTCCTGCCACATTATTGAATTTCTGTATGAGTTCTAATAGTTTGGGTGTTGGGTCTTTTGGGTTTTCCATATAAAGTATCATGTCATCTGTGAAGAGAGAGTTTGACTTCTTCTTTGCCAATTTGAATACATTTTATTTCTCTTTGTTGTCTGATTGCTGTTGCTAGGGCTTCTACTACTATGTTGAACCAGAGTGGTGAGAGTGGGCATCCTTGTCTTGTTCCTGATCTCAAAGGAAAGGCTGTCAGCTTTTCCCCATTGAGGATGATATTTTGTAGATAGATTTTATGAAGTTGATGAATGTTCCCTCTATCCCTATACTTTGAACCATTTTAATCAGGAGAGGATGCTGTATCATCTCATTGGTACTTTTTCATGTTTTCTATCTCTTTGTTAAGCATCTTCCTGAGTTTCTTCACTCTTTTCCCAAGACCAGTGAGTATCCTTATGACCGTTACTTAAAATTCTCTATCAGGATATTATTTATCTCCTTTCATTTAGATATCTTGCTATGATTCTCTCCTGTTCTTTCATTTGAGACATATTCTTCTGTCTCCTCATTTTGTCTAACTCTGTGTCTGTTTCTGTGTGTTAGGAAAGTCAGCTATGTTTCCTGGTTTAAAAGTAGTGGCTTTATGAAGAACAGGTTAGGTTCTATAGTGCCCTGCACTGCAATGTCCCCTGTTCACCAGAACCTGGGACTTTGGGATGTCTTATATGTGTGTTACATGTGCCTACTATTGTGGATGAAGCTCATTTACCTTCACACAAGACATCTGCAATGGCTCTCCTTGTCTGTGGTGGGAAGCATTTGGAATCAGTTGTTAATGGGCCAGTGCAAGCTTGCCTTGGGTTTGAGTTCAGTCAGATCAGGCATTTATGAAAGATGTGGTAAGGCCAAATTGCAGGGCAATCACCCTGTGTTGTGACCTGAACAGCTTTCACTGGTGGGTAGGGCTTGCATTCAGACCAGGTATCAGCCCCCAGGCCATGGCTGGGACAGCAGTCAGACTGGTGTGTGGTTATCTTCCCCTTTCCCTGTAGCAGGATTCACTTTGGAGTGGTGATTGCCCCTGTTGCGGCCATTTGTGCAGCACCAGGTTTATGACACTTTCTCGAATGGTCTCAGCCATAGGTGTGTTAGAGGGGCCAAGTCTGTAAGAAAACACCAAGGCAAAGTGTGAGGTGTTAGGAAGGGTTGTGTAAATCTGCTGTGGGAGAAGACCTGGTGCTGCTTTAGAAAAGTCCTTCCACAGGGTTAGAGGGGATGGATCCATAAAAGAACTTGAGGGCATGGTGTGTGGGGCCAGCTAGGTCTGCTGGCCCACTGCAGGAGGGGAACTGCAGCTACTCAAAGCCCTTGCCAAGGCCAGCCGGATTGGAGGTGGTGGATGTATAGAAGTGTGTGAGGGCAGAGTACACTGTTAGCAAGTTGTATGGAAAGTGTTGTCCCTGAGCTGGTTCCCACAGTTGTTTGTGTGTCTAGGCTGTGGGTTGGGGGAGGGAATTGGTGTCTTCCAACTCTTTTGTTCCTGGAAAATTCTCCCAAAGATCCCTGCCCCTCCAGCATATACTTTGAGATTCATAAACAAATCTCTTTCCTGTATACCCAAGGTATTTTTCAAACTTCTGCTTCTATGCTTATCTTCTATGGGCTGTTTGTTGCACTAGCTCTTTAAGGGTGGGGACTCAGTTTCCTCTTTCCCTCCTGGCTCTCTGGGAGCCCACTGAGTTTTAAAATTCGGAATGTTAAGTCCTGCTGATTTCAAGAACTCTAAAAAGTATGTCCCTCTGGTTTTTAAAGCCAAATGTTATAGGGATTTGTCTTCCTTATGTGGATTCCCCATACCTGGGCTGTCTGATGTGAAAGTTTCTTTCTTTCCCCACTCCACAGCTGAGGTGTCCTTCCCTCCTTTGGATAGTCCTCCATTTCTTTGGGACCAGTTACTGGAGAAATATCATGTTCCTTTGGAGGAGTCATGTTTCTATGACTCTCCATGATCCCTGTAGCTTTCGACAGGTGTCTTTGCATTTTAAGAAACAGTTACCTCTTTCACAGTTAATGGACTAACTTCAGTAGAGAAGGATCTTCACCTGGGGTTGGGGGAAATCTGCTGCTTACTATGCTTAGTGCCGGGCACCCAGTGTGGGAACAAATGACAGGACCATATCAGGAAGGCATGGTGACTTGTTGGCCCAGCCATTATGTCCACAAAATTAACAACTGTATGGTCCTGGAAAAATGCCATGGGAAACTGTTGAGATGCATCCAGGTCCAGTGGCTGGGGATCAGGGAAAATAGTAGTAGTGGCTGTAGTCCATGCATATGCATAAGCTCAGCTGTGAGGACCAGCTGCAATACTTGTGTGGTAACAAAGACTTCTTTCAAACACACTTATAGTACCAAGGACCATGGCAGGCAGCAAGGGCTGGGACCAACTGTGGGGCACACTGGCTGTTGTCAGAGCCCTGGCTGCTAGTGTGTACTATCATGGCTGCTGGGTCTTGCAGTAAAGATCGGTGCCAGGGATCTGGGTAGGGGTTTGTAGATGCACAGCTGCAGAGTCTAACAACAGGTGAGTGTAGTGGCACATGCTGGTATTAAGACAGAGCAAACGTTGATGAAACCTCTAGAGGGTCTGTGGTGGCTCTGCTGGTTCTGCTGGCTGTTGATTTCTTCAGTGGCAAAAGCTGTTAGGGTTATCTTCAGAGCATGTCCTTGGAAACCTTGTCACCCTCACTGCATGACTGACATTGCTAGCCCCTACTTTCCTTCTTTGCTCTTGGTATTCATTATATGTCTCAGCTTTGCCACTCTTTGGGTAGGATTAAACCAAAGTGAGTACTTTGTGATGTACCCCTAATAGCAGGGGAAGGTGCTCATTCACCCTGCTCTTCTTTCCCAGTAAGAAGAACCCTTTTACTGGGGAGTTCCTTCTTTGCAAAGAGCAGTCCTTGATGGGGGGATGGGATGGAACAGACAAATTGAAGCTGTTCTTTTCCCCCATTTTGTGCTGCTATTCTCAAGTTGTTTGTTGTTGTTGTTTGTTTGTTTCAGCATATTGCTGAAGCTTCTTAAGTGGACTCCAGAGTTCTCTCAGAACTGATCTTGTTTGTGTATAGATTTGCAAGTGTTGACCTTTGTGAGGGAATGTAGGCTGGGGTCTCCTACTTTGCTATATTGGGAACATCATCCTCTTCCATCCATTTCTAATGGAATTTCTACCTCTATTTGGGGGTATTGCAGATTCTATAAATGTCATTTTGGGGGCTGAAGTTATTAAAAAAATGAGCTTATCTTCCTCCTGATCCCTACTCATTAACTAGTGACTTGAAGAAACAAGAGACAAGATTTGGAAGGAACCTGACTCCTTGAATCACGTCATAGAAGTTCACTTACTAGAAACCTACATTGCACTGTTCAGAGAATGAGAAAGAAATTCCAATGGGGTTTATCTGTTAGAACAATCATCATTACCCTATTACCCTATTTCAGGACCTACAGAAACTATCGCAGTTAGTAGCCATATAATCTCACAATTCTCATATTTTTCTGATGAATCTGAAGCTCCAGGAAGTAGATAGACACAGTGAAATGGAAAGAGTATAGCTTAGTTTTCATAAGGTCTAATAATTTTTTTTGTTACTTTAAATTATTTTTATAAAGTTAAGTAGGCTTTCTTCTCCAAAGCAGACAATAAAATACTGTAGGTGCTATGAATATTCAACATTTTTGATCTACTAAGTGAGCTAAGGTCTAAGGAAGTTTATGTGAATAGTACATAAACACAAGTAGCTAAATAAATGCAGCAGATTTTTCTTGAGCATAGCTATAGAATGTATTATCTTACTCTCTAGGAAAGAACACAAATCACTATTATTTTCTATCTAAATGCTACAGTCCATTCCAACTGGTGAAACTGCAGTGAGGAAAGATCTCAACAGCCCAGTTCTATGAAGGGTGATCCTTATCTCTTTCAGGAAGAATAGAGTCCAATGTTGAAATAGTTTATCTCCTTTCCAGTCTTTAAATATGTACGAAGGGTAGGTGTTTGTTTTGATATATGGGATCACCGGTGTTAATATTTAAATAGTTCCTCTTTTATTCCTAAAGTCATGCTTCATTAATATGTGAAATATAACATCACCTTTGGTCATATTGTTTTAGTCTATTTGGCTGCAGGCTTAGTGTGACAGTCTTGCATCAATTTACATAGTGAAGATTATTTTTTGCTGTTAAAGGGGACTAAAATTTCGTGTATAAGCATAGGTTTTTTTGCAAGGAATAAGAGGAAATGGTTAGGATCCATAGACTTCAAATGGCTGTTAGATTTTAAATATGGTGGTATGATTGAAGATCCTTTTCTTTGATTAAGAAATAGATATCAGCATCTTCTTAATTATAATAGATCATCATTAAACTGACAAAGACTGAAAATTGATGTTCTCAAACTGTTTCAGGATTAGTAATATTTAACAACTTTCTATCAGAGAGTCAAACCCAGAAGTATAACTTATATGCCTTTACTTAACCTTTATTTTTTTATTGAAGTCTAATTAGCATACAGTGTTATATTAATTTCAGATGTACAATATAGTAATTCAACATTCCTATACATTGCCAAGTGCTCATCACAGTGGTGTACTCTTTATCTATCTAATTCTCTTTATCTATCCTAGCCTTTTTTCATGAGTAAAGCTTCTGTATTTAACTTTTAATTATGAAAAACTTCAAACATATAGAAAAAGATAATGAATAGTATAACTGATCCCCAATTATCAATTCATGGCCAATGCTTTTTTCATTTGTATTTCCCATTTCTCCTCCCCAAAAATTAACTTGAAGTAAATCCCAGATGTCATAACATTTTCTTAAATCGATATTTTAAGCAGATTTAGAATTATGGTGAGTGACAAAGATTATTAGTCAGAAGAGAGCTAAAAGAAAAAATGTATGTATACCTTCCACAATAATATCCAGTTTGAGTGTGTATATATATTGAATGTTTACTGCTTCCCTTCCTTAGAATCACTGACTGGGAATAATTATCACTTTGTCAGCCTACTATAATTCATTATGATTATTAATTTTGCCTCAGCCACTTACTAATATAATTGGTTAAGAAATATATTGCAAGATAAATCTTGCCATTCTGGAATTCACATACAGAAAGGTACATGGACATGGATAAGAAAAGAACAGTGATGATAAGCCATATATCAAATACATGCTGCAACTTCTTAAAATACTAAAGTGAGAGTGTTGAAATTAAAAAAAAAAAATCCTGACTCGGTATGTATGACCAAGTCCTTACACATCTGTGGGTAGATGCAGAGGAATTACCCCTTCAAGATGTAGCACCCAATACCCATGCCCATTTTTAGTGGTACTGGACAGGGATAGGTGTAACCTACTTTGTAAAATAAATGTGCACACCATTTTACCCGTCATATGAACGAATCATTTTAGAAGTTGTCCTCTAATCCAAGTGAAGATGTTGCATCTCAAATTGATGAGAGCAAGGATGAAGTTTCTTCACTAGCAGATTTAGGAGCAAAAGAATTGATAACTGTTGTTTTAAACCACTAGGTATTTTTGTTGTTGTTGTTATGAAGCATTAAATAATACTAGAAGAATAAATCTCCACACAAATTATTTTAGGAGTGGGCTATATGAAAGAGAGCTATTTCTGATGTTTACACTATATTCTCAAACATTACTATCACCATTAAAACATCAAAGTGTTTGTTTGTGAACTGTGTCCTTCTTAAAGCCTCCACTAATTCTGTATATGACTCTTCAAATTCCTTTCCATTTTTACCCCCTGTATATCATCTTGTATTCCTCTTGGCTTAGTACTTAAAAAAGTTATGATGTATATTTGATATATTTTCAACCTCATATGATCTGGTGTCAAGCTGTCCTCTACATGGGATATAAAATCTTTGAAAATAAGTATTATGGAGGGCACGCATTGCATGGAGCACTGGGTGTGGTGCAAAAACTATGAACTCTATTACACTGAAAAGAAATTAAAAAAAAAAACAAAAACGAATCATGTTTTTAATCTCCCAAAGGAACATATTTGGCACATAATCAATGTTTATTTTTGAATGAATGAGTGATTTAAATACTGCTTTGCTTAAGGTTCTTATTCAGTGAGTGTATATAGTTTTTTCTAAATAAATATAGCTCACTGTAGTAACTTTATAAACTCTAATCTATCTTTTTCCCAATAAAATTTCTTGAAGTAGATTATAATGAAAACGATACTTTTTTTTATAACAATGATGAATGTTGAAATAAAAACTAGTAGGATAACTGTAAGATGCAGCTTTTTTTTTTTAACCCAAGGAAAATACTATAAATCAGTCCCATGATCCAGTGTTTTCAAAGGGAAATTGTACATGCAGGGGAGTTGAGGGGAGAAATGAACATACAGCTTTTATCTCTCTAGTTATTTACACTTAACTACATGTAGCTAAGAGTTAGTGGCCTGAAATAAAGCATATATCAAACATCATCCATTTAGGAGATCAGAGACAACACCATTATTTTAACAAAGAGAATTTAATATAAGGAATTCTTAACCAAGTGAAAATGAAAACACAGGAAGGAGACACTATGGTAGTAACTATAAGGAATAAGTACCACCAATGGGGTGAAAAGAGGCTGGGATTATTGAGCCTCACAAACTTGGAGAATGGGCTCACCCTGTGGAGTTGGGTGCTGGATTTCTGAGAAGGGGCTCAATGGGTTGTGACTTGTATTCTGAGAACAATGGAAAAGTTCACCCTGGAAACAACTGCTGCAGGAGGAACAAACTGCCACTGTCAGGATGAAGAACCACTGCTGAAGTTTTTGCAGGAAGCAGGGTATCCTTCTCCCTCCTTCGAGTGCCCTCTGTTACAGTTCTGCAAGGAATTTGCTGGAAGTACTGAAACCTGTTTTCCAAAGTCCCAGTATTCCAGGGCAGAGTATGAAAGTGTTGTCCTTTAAGCTAAGGGAAAATAGCTTAAAAATCAATCCATATGGGGGCCCCTGGCTCAGTAGGTTAAGCATCTGCCTTTAGCCCAGGTCATGATCCCAAGGTCCTGGGATGGAGCCCCATGTCAGGCTCCCTGCTGAGCAGGGAGTCTGCTTCTCCTTCTCCCTTTGCCCTGTTTGTGTGCACTCTCTCAAATAAAAAAAGTAAAATCTTATTTTTAAATTAAATAAATCAGTCCATATGGGTTGTTATTAAAACCATTGGTTACTCAATTATCATGTTACTATTGGCAAGAGGGAGTAATTAACATATCAGAAGAGTGGTCCTTTACAGGTTCAATAGTTATTTAAAATACATGGGTCCAACTTCATAATTACGGTTTTAGTCTGGAGTAACTTTATTCAGTTATGCAATGGAAACATAACCTGTAAATTTTAATAAATTTGGCCTTTTAGTTTGGTATTTGCAAGAAATGCATACATCAAGATACATTTATAATGTCCAGATAATTCTATTGCTTAATTGCATATAAGATATTAAGATAGTTCAGAAATATATGACTCTAAAATATCAACTATTCTAATGAGGGAACTAGGAGAGAAAGAGAGAGTGAGCAGGTTGCCATTATCGAGTTTGTTTATTAAAAGAGACACAATTCAAATATTTGAAGGTTTTTTTTAAAGGGTAAGAGACAGAAAAAAGAAGGGGAGCAATGGCTAGAACAAGGGGTAAGGACAGGAGAAAAATGAGAATTAACAGTGAGAAGAACATTGAAATGAGCAGAGATAGGAGACAGAAAGGAGGTAAAGAAAGGGAAGGGAAAGTGAGAACAAGCAGGTATGAGAGAAAGATATTATGAAAAACCCTTGCCAAACAATGTCTAAGATTATATCTGCTTAGCTATTAAATAGAGATTCTGTAGAGTCATAGAAAATCCACCAGTTTAGAGGTTGATTTTTTTTTTTTACATAAAACTGAATTTTTTAATGATCTTAATCAGGGAGTAATTTCTTGTGCGTGAAGCCATTCCGGTATTTTTAAAGAGCTTTACATAAGTATATCTATTTTCTTCAGATTCTAAAATTTCACAAAGGCCTAGATTTTGCCACTTTTAAAATACTCAACACACTGTAAATTAATGCACCATTTTCTTGTTAAAATCAGCCTTGCATAAAATGATCTATAGCTGAACAGGAGCAATAGCAAAGGTGTGAACTACTTCAGGGAAGTGCTAACTTCAGGGCCCAAATGAGAACATTTAAATGCTAAAATTTTTCAGCAACAGCAAACAGATGTTTCTGCAAAATATCATTTTTTTCGTGTTTTCCAAACTGCTTTTTCTATGTACATTCACTTCTTCATTCTTCAAACTTGGACTTTCCTGCCACTTTACCAATTTTCAGCGCCCATTCATCCTTGAAATGTTTCATTTTTACTTCTCCATCTCTCCTCCTCTGCAGTAATTGCAATGGAAGATGGGTATATGGCTTTGCTCTAAAAAATGAATTCAGTATTAGTGACATGTACCAGGCTGATAGCAGTGCAAACTGAAGGCCATTGTTTTAACCACAGTAACCCAGGCACCAAACAACATATCTCACAGTTGCCTGAACAACTATTCTTAATTCTATCCTGAAAGAATGGACAATGATTAACTCTTTGGCTTAAAACATAATTTGTGTTAATTTTTGAAATGACTGTGCATGATATAGGTTTCTGCTTGAAAAGACATATTGTATTGATGATGCCAATCAAATAGCCATTAAATGCTATTGAATTTGGATGGCTCACTAAGGCAGACACCTGCCTACTAATTGTAAGTTCCAATTAAATTTGTGATTGCATAGAAATTAACTCTCAAAAAGAGGGTAAACACATATTTCAAAGGCAACTTGGGTGGTTCTAATCTCATCATTAGCAAATTTTGTATTCCACAGGACATATAAATTTCTAGTAATGTGTGTTATAAAACATGATAAAATAAAACTGGTCTCTCCATGAATAAGTAGACTATGTATGAACTAACATCCAAGTTTCCAGCTGTCTAAAACACCACCCTAGCTCCACAAATATCAACTGAGAGTGGTTAAGAAAAAAAATGGGCATAAGATTCAGGAAGACTAGATTTAAGTAAGACACATCTTCACAGTGAACTGATGGCATGACCCTGTGCCAATTTCTAAATTTCTCCGGGCATTACTTTTGTCAGCTATAGAAAGATAGGGTAGAGTAGGTAATCACAAAGGTCCCATACGCTTTAAATGCTCTCTGACTGAAATGGCCTTGGGCTCTTGAATCTAAAACAAACCCTATAGAAAAGTAGAGAGATTGAGAGTCTGTCTCAATGAATCTTTAAAAGAGTACACCCCTTGTGGGTAGTTAGAGTCAGAAGTTTTCTCAATGTTGTGATTTGACGTAGCTTTAAACTGTCTGTTTCTAAAATATAACCCCCTCATATAGCTTTACCATTAGAGCTTAATTACTTTGTACTTTAATGGGTTTTGCTTATCAAGGTTTTCCTTGATAAGCAAGGGGAAGCAAATAACCTTTAGGACACACCATACTTTATGTTTGTCATTAGTTAATATAATAACTCAGATTGGTTTATAACCCAAATCTGCAGAATAGGACATAAACAAAGCAGATGAAGCTAGATCCCTATCATTGAGGAAGGGAAGGGGATCAGAGAAGGAAAGAACAATTCCTAGCTTCTAACGCATGTGTTTGGTGAACTAGCCAGATCACATTTCACGAATTAATGTGATGATGAGATTATTTGAATTCCAATTATGAGAGGTACAAATGACCAAATTAGAACGTTTTAGTTAAAAGGAAAAAAAAAAAAAAAGCTAGAGAGGGAAGCATGAAAACATCTTGAAATATTAGAATGAGTATTCAGGATGTCAAAGGATTGAAATCAGTACAAATAAGTAGAAATTACATAAAATAAATTGCAAGTAAATATCAGCATAAACTTCTTAATATTTATAGTTGTGAAAAGTCAGAATAATGTGTTTCTAGAGGTAATAAGTTCTTCCCCCTTGAAAATTTCAAGTAGAGTTTGGACAGCCACTGCAAAAAAATATACAGACAAGTTTCTTGCCTAAAATTAGCATTTAAACTAGCATTTAGAAAAAGTATTCTCCAAAATGTTAATTCCAAAGGACACTAATTGTTATCTCTAAGAGGGGAAACAGATTCTATTGTCCAATAAGTATGGTAAATGGCATTTGAGTCAAGTTAATCATGCAACTTAGATGTACATCTTCCCCTAATCTTTACATAACAACACACTATTCAAATCCCCAGTGGGAAATTGTGTTTTTTTAATGTAGGTAAACATGGAATCCTTTTCTGTGAATGCTCGATCATATGACATAATGTTTTATATATGTTGAAAAGTGTAATATGTTTCACAAATTATATAAGCTCTTATGTTCTTTCAGAATTTAATCTGGTTCAAACTATTAATATTCCCTATTGAAGTATAGTGTAGTAATTATGATTTAAGTATAAAATACTTTTGAGCCCTACAACTTTTTTCCCCCTAAATTGTATCTCATAGATTAACGCCCAGCTTGCCTATACAGAAGACTGGGTGATGTCACATCTTTAGAAGGTACAATCTTTTTTAGGAAGGCTATGGCAATATTATGTATATGCATGATGCTATTTAGAGAATCGAAATGGATTATGGCAGTTAATTCTTATATTAAATACATGAGAATGTATTAGTACTGTGACTTTACAAGTAAGAAAACCATGCATCAGATAATTGAAATAACTTGTTCAGAACCATACATTCAAAAAAGGGGTAAGACTCGGTGTTTTTGCCTTCAGAATCTGTTCTAAAGTTCTTACTATTTTCCTATGATATCAAATATGTGTGATGTTTCTTCAGTAAGCTGTCAGGCAAAGATCTTTAAAAATAGAACAGACAGCAAAATGATTTTAATGATTAAGGTTTTTTCTCCCATGAAAACACTAAGGTGAATAAATTATCCCTGGAATTTCTTTCTGGCTTTGTGATGGTAGAGATAAACTGAAAAATAATCACCATACAATCGAGGCATTCACACACCATTATTAGATCAAGAGGCCTCACCAACACTTGTTACAGATATCTGTGGAAAACAGGATTGATTTTTATCAGTCTGAAATTGCTTAGTGGAAATAGTCATTGCTTAACAGAGAAGAATGGACCAAATTGCCTCTAAGCTTCCTTCATCTATATGAATGTAGGAGCCAAATTTTAACTACTCTTCCTGCAAAAGATACATATGATAAACATTAAAAGAAAAGACACATGGTCTTTTCAGAAATTTAGCAATTTTTTTTCAGTGGGTAGCACTGCCAATTTGCTAAGAAACATAAAGAATTTTAAGAAAATTAGCTCTAAATTCAAGGCTATGAGGAAAAGTCTAGCATTACCATCATATGCCAAGATGGTTTTAAATTTTTTGGATTGAGTATTTTAATTTTTTGAAATTGCCAGCAGTTTGTTAGGAGATAACCTAAATTAGCAGTTTCTGTAAAAAGAATGATTGCATTTCCCCATTCATTGACATTGTTAAACATTAAATCTGCATTCATTATGGATCTGTGAGATAAGTAGTTTTAGTAATTTTTTTCCTACTGTGGAAAAATGATAGAAACTGTAAAATATCAAAGGAAAAATTTTATCCTCAATAGAAGAAAGCACTCATAAATCAGAGATAAGGAGTTAAGACTCATTCGCTTTTCAGACTTTTGCTGTTTTGCTGGTAGCTATATAATGTAAACCTTGTTCTGAATCTATATTTAATAGAGCTTTCAGGACTTATTAGATCAACTCAAGATGTCTTTTCCAGAAAAAGTACACTGTCTATGATTCTTAATGCTTACATGATCAGAATCCATAAATAAGAAGACCACTAAATTCATCTATCAATGCTATTTAATTTTCTTTAGTTTTATTTTATGGGGGAAAAGTTTACATTTGGCTAGTAAATATAACTTCTGGGCTCTGTAAAGGTCAGCACCCTTAGTTTGTCTAAGACCTCCTGAAACACTCATGACTAAAAGCATTGAAACCCATTCTGTTGCTTCCTTCTACTGCCTTAGTTCATGGAGGTGTTCTGAGGACATGCCATATGCTTTCTGAACTTTTCTGAATGACAGCTACCTAGCTAATCAAGGGTAGACTTCTGAAATACTGTAAAATGCTATTTTCGTCTGCTTTCCTTTCTTTGCTTCTTCTTTTTGCATCTCTGAAAAAGAACAAAGGAGAAGAATAGAAATAAATTAGAGGAATAAATCCTATCACTTTTTCCTAATCCATGTCTATGGAAAATGTTGAATCTTTTCATAATCCTTTCAATTTATAAAAAAAAATTAAATAGGCAATTATGTTACTAGCATAACTCAGAGACTAGCATAACTCAGATAACTTCTCCTATCCTGCTTTATCCACACTCTGAATACCTTTTTTTTCTAAAATCTGCAGTTTGATCAGAGAAATTTGTTCATTAAAACATGATTTTTTAATACTTGGCACATATTTGAAATTAATATTTTAATCTTTTCCTTATAACAACTATCTACTGACAATGTACGTTTTATAAATATATGATTTAAGGATTGTGGTGGCTTCCTTCCTTCCTGCCTTCCTGCCTTCCTTCCCTCTTTCCCTGAAGATTCATATTTCATTGCTGGGGCCTATGCTAAGACATGGGATAGAGTGTATGATGCAATAATTGTGACCCTTTTCTTCACGTCACTTAGAGTCTAAGGGGGAGACTGGAAACTATCAAAATTGTATACAAATAGCCTTTCGGTGTTTTATATTGTATGTTGTGGCAACAGTGAAGTCAATGGCCAAAGATTTTGAAATAGATTAATATCGATGGAGTGCAGCTACAGCATTAGATAGAATAGTAAAGAATGCTTCTCTGAGAAAGTAGCACTTTAAACTGATACTTGAGGAATGAGGAGGAGACACCCATGGAAAAGAATGAGTGTGCTTATGAGAGAGAATGATTCACTCTAGAGACTGGCATAAACAGTCTGACTCAGATCAGTGAAAGATGGATTATAGGGATAAGTACAAGAGTAATCTGGCTTGATATTGGAGAAGTAAGCTCAGGCTGCATCAGATAGATCTTGCAATCTATGTTAAGGAGTGTGAATTCCTGTATGAGTGCCACAGAGAAACACAGAAAATACTAGGCAAAGGTGTTATAAATTTATTTTACATTTATTTATAATTACATTACATTATTTACATCTTACACTTATTTTACATATATTTATAAATTACTTTTCTCTGCATGGAAATACAGCAAGAGTGAAAGGGGAGACATTAGTGCTCTATAAAAATGAGCTAGAGTAGTGTTGGTGGTTAGGACTAGTGCAGTAGAGAGGTAGGACGCTAGAAAGAATGTAAGTTTGATTTTGGAGGCAATTTGGCAGAATTAATGATGATATGGGGTCCTCTGGGAAGGGATGAGTGGAATCCAATGTGATTCCTGAGTTTTTGGCTTGAATGACTCAAGTAGACCTGGTCACTGTGATGTTGGGTTCCTGGAGTTGGTCTGTGAGAGGAGGAGGGGAGAAGTTTTGAAGGGAAAACTAGGAGTTTACTACTGGGTATGTTAAATTCTGAAGTAATTTTTTGTTCATTTGTTTGGCTTGCACATGAAGAGAGAGACCAGTGTTGATAAAAGTTTGAATAGAATATAATCTTAGGAAGAAAACTGGTCACTGTATTAGTTTCTCAGGGCTGCTGTAACAAAGAAGCACAGATGGAGTGATTTAGAACAACAGAAATTTACTCTTTCACAGTTCTGTAGGTATGGAGAAATAAATCAAGACCTCTCCAGGGCCATGTGCCCTCTGAAGCCTCTAAGGAAGGATATTCACTTTTCTTTTCCAGTTCCTGGTTTGCAGTAGGACTGCCACTATCTAAGCCCCCATTTTCACCTGGCCATCCTCCCAGTGTGTCTCTGTGTCTTCATTTGTGTGTCCATCTCTCTCTTCCTGTTAAGGCTACCAGATACATTGGAGTAAGTTCCCAGTCTAATCTCATCTTAACTAATTACATCTGCAATGACACTATATCTAAACACGGTAGCATTCTGAGGTCTTGGGGGTCAGGACTCCAACATGTCTTTTTGTGGAAAAAATTCAACCCATAATTCACCTATCAAGAGAGTGTAGAGAAAGAGAAAAAAAAAAAAACAAAAAAAAACAAGCTTAACAGTGAACGGTTGAAAAATGCCAGTATTTGGGTTTCTTGTGGTGAAGGCTTTGATGAAATTCTAGAGTGTTCCGTGGGAGGAAGTCAGACATGTATTTCACCACATCAAGTTAAGAGAATATTAAAGGCAAGAGGGGGTAAACAAAGTTCAATTCTATGGTGAGGAGCAAAATGAAGGCAGGAAATGGCTAAGGTCATCAATGAACAATGGAAGTACTGAGGTCTGTAATGATAATCCTGGCCATTCATAAAATAGTAAGTTATGCCAAATCAACCTTATTAACAAAGCAGGAAAATGTGTAGTGTCTTGTAGAAGGATTTACATAGAAGTTATTATTCATAACATTATTATGTAATTTAGGTGTTGATGTTCTCTGGAAACTCAATGATGAATAACAACTAATTTCCAAGATTAAAAGGATTCTGTATGGCTAATTAGCCCTATGTTGTCTATATATATGATGGAATAGAGGAGCTCTCTTTCCTTTTAGCTCACTATGGAAGAAAATAAATATGGACTCTGGTTTTACAGAATAAAAAGAAATTTTATCCTCACAAGTGAGATAAAAGTAGAAAATAAAATGAAAATTTGAAAAGAATATAAAAATACATACGTATAATACAGCTTTGGGAACTAAAAAAATACTGGAAAGCTAAAAGTTATAGAAAAAAGACATAAATATTTGATTATATTAAAAAAATGGCAAAAGATACCATAAGCTAACACACTGATCTATTTTTCTAATGCTAAAATGTGTAATATATGACTCTTATGGATTAATTTTACAAACACCAAAAATGAAAGGTATAGAGTAGAGGTGAGGTAAAATAAAGAGAAAAATTGAAAACAAATGTGTATATGGTAAAAATAATACTGTATTATCTTAAGTAAGTGTGTTTATGTTTGTGTGCATAGCATATATGTCTGCATAAAGAGATAGACACAATTATAGTCCCTGAATGATTCTTAATTTAAGGACGTGAGAATTTAGGTAATTTTTACATTCTTTCATCTAATATTTGTATATTTAGTATGATATGGAGAAAAGCAACACGTATCTTTTCATTGTGTATAAATGAGCTGATTCTAGTTTTTCTAGACTTTTTTGGTATCTACAATTCACTCTATTCTTGCACATTTTTAGAAAGATCTACTGACTGGACATTTATGATTACCTTCTCTGAGTAAGGAATTATGAATGAGAACTATATACGTGCCCTGTATATAGGCCTGATATTGTAATGGATAATTATGGGCCTGATATTGTAATGGATAAAATGGATCTCAAAGCAAGTGCATTATTTTTACCTTTTTACTTTTTACTTTGTAAGCACCATAATGTGAATCAAGGATTTCCATATATAAAGATTTATTTTGTATGACTCTTCTTCTTGCTAGTTCTCAAATATTTTGGCCCTAGATAATTTTTACTCTTAGACTGCTTAACTTACCTTGTCTTAGAGTTAACAAAAAAGAGCAATATACAGGACATCTAAAGATTGGCTGAATAGGTCAAATTAATGATAAAATTCAACGTTCTTAAAAATGTGAATAAAAATAGAAATCACAAGTATGTCTGTATTTAAGTAAACATGTTCATTTTTATTATATTAAAAAAGTACCTTTTGTTTCTCTTGATAATGTGCAAAGGTGACTCAATTCAGGAAGAGTAGGACGTAATTCATTATGAGACAGGTTAATGCAATCTTCTCTTGAGTCCAAACTTACAGCATTTTAATTTAGGTGCCATTGTTTAGGAGAGGAAAAGGTCAAATTAGTCTCTAAAGTGAACTGGGGAATTTTCCTAGTCCGCCAAAACTATCAGATGAAGAAACAACATCCTTCCTCTGCATTATATGCAATGAAATAAGTAGAAAAGTAATGAAAACCTAGGGAAATATGGGCTCTCATTTATCCAGTATAGTTCTGAAATAATCCGCAAGAAAATCTCGAGAACTGAGGAAGCAGAAAATATCCTCCCGTTATTTTCTTGTATTCTCTCCATAAAGCTGGTTTGAAGGAGGAATTTCTCAGTTAATAGTTTCTATAGAAGCAGTTTAACTAGTTTCCTAGGGAGCATAGTTGCTTAGGAAACTCAAATATATTAGAACACAGAGGCTGAGACTAGACACCTGCTGGTACACACAGTTTCAGGCTGCCATTTTTACCCACTTCTCTCTCTCCTTGGCTGTGATTTCATAGGGTGGAAGTGCAGAGTTGGAAAACCAATGCCATTCTTGGGATGGGGTGGGGATAATGTAATTGCTTGTGGGCTTACCATAAAGACCACCTTTGGTAGATAAGTTGTTTCCGAGGGCTAATTGGGTGGCATGTTCCTCCTCTGAACACTCCTTCCATTGGCCAGTGGGATAATCCCTTTGGATTTACTATAATCATATTCTCTAGAAATCCTGGCACATTAAGAAATGGTAATTGAATTTCATGAGAGCCGATTTCCCAAATCTCCTCAATTAAGAAAAAAAAAATCAAGGGCACAGGTATACAATATACATTCTAAACCGTAGGCTGGTTTCCTGAAAATAGCAATGATGTTTTCTCTTTGAAATGTATAATGATATATAAAAAGAGAGTGCCTGTTATATAACCACTTTAGGATTTTTGAATCAATGAATAATTGTGGTTTTAATTAGCTGTTTTTATTTTTTATATGAAATATAGGTTGCATAGATAGGAGGTTGTATGCATTTATCTCTTTCTCCATCTATCTAAATGGGTTTTGTAATGCCTTTTTAAAGTTGACCACTCATTTTCAGCTGATATCCTTTAAAAATGTGAAATGATGATGGCAATGTGGTAACACGTGCTGCAAATGTGACTCGTGGTCTCAGCACGCCAGGCTGCAACATTTCACAGCTGTTCAGAAGACATGAGGAACAAAGAAACAGAACCCGTGTGAGTGGGCTGGGAACCCCTAGATGACACAGCATCATAAAAAGAGAAAAAAAAATAAACTTTGCAATTAACCAAAGCAATCCCTGAGGTTTGAAGCTCAGCATTATCCCTGCCTTCTGCATTCTGTCTGTGAAGCTTTTAGACACAGGCAATCACAACATTTTCTCAAAAACATTCTGTTGTAGCAGATTACCGTAGTTATTCATATCTTAGCCGTCAAAAATCCCAGATATTCAGAGAGAGAGAGAGAGAGTAGAAAGAAGAGAGAAGAGTGGCCTAAAACCTAATTCACATTACCCTAGAGTTAAAGTGAACTTCAAATTGTTTTATAAAGTGTTTAACTTGCCAATTAACTTTGTTTTCCTTTGATGGTTAAGAGAACTCTGAGACTCCATTCAGACACTACCTGCTTAGGGTCAAGATCCACACTTTGGATTTTTATCTTCTTTCTGTGTCAAGTTTTCTCCGAACATGAGAGAAAAATGCCAAGTGTTTTATCCACAAGTAACAGTCCATGGCACCGTCATCTCAGGAAATCCTCTAATCTGGGCGTCCCTCCATGATCATTGGCTCTTCAAACTGGAATGAATTCCCAGCTTCCCTAGGATCTCAGACTCCACCTTGCACTGCCAAGAGCATATGCCCATCAGTGACCTATTACGTGCCATGCTGGTCTTTCTGGAGCAAAGATAAATGGCATAACTGTGCCCTCTCTCCAGTAAAACAGAAGCTCAAGGAGAGATTCTGAGATGTCTCTTCTTTTATTTTAATTTTTCAGTTCATTCGGTAATTATTAGGTATTAACTCTGTGCTTCATTGTGCTAGGTATTATGCCTTCACAGATACCAACATAAATCAACATCTTTGCAAAACTTACGTTCCATTTCACGATTCCCCCTCAGGAGTTTCAGTACCTCACTATCTGTGGGATGTGGGCCACCTCCAGGGCCATCTGTTTACACTGAGCTGATTTTATACCTGGACTTCTCAGTTTCTACAGCTGCTCAATAATGCGTCAGGGCCTCTCTTTAAGCAGAAGCAAATAGCTTCTTTGGGGCAGATTTTTGTTCTTTTTAATTTTCTGCCTGTCTTCCTGTTAAAAGGTAAAAAGATCACAGTGGAGGGCTAATGTGGATGGGGAGAAAGAGCAACAGAAGGAAATATCCAAAAGCATATTAAATCGTTTTACATATAATAAATATTTATATGTCTAAAGTAACAAAATGACTCTAGGTCTGTGAACATTTCCAACAAGTTAATGTAGTCATTTTAATTTATCCTCAAGTTTCCCATTTTCTTTGCAGGATTTTGGATTTTCTTTTAAAATACAACTTTACTTGGTTCATTAAAAATGTATTTTCCACAGAGCAGCCAAAGAGAGCCATTTAAAACTTTTTCAAATCCTATTATGCTCCCGTTCAAAGCACTCCGGTGTCCTTCCATCACACTATGGAAAAAAACCTCAAAGGTCATACCTACAAGCTCCTACATGATCTGCCCCTGATTACCTCTCTCCCCTATGTACCCTACAGTGTCCTCTACACTCTCCTGCTATGTGCCCTGTATGTTCCTACATTAGATCCTTTTCCCTGTTAATCCTTCTGTCTTGAAAACTTGTCTCCAGATAGTTGATGGCCCATTCCCTCATTCCTTCAGGACTCTGTTGCAGTGTCTTCTTCTCAAGATACCTTTTTCTATCCCCATATCTAAATGTCAATACTTATACCTCTTTATTCTTTTACCTTCCTAATCATTTTATTCTATTATTCTATTTTATTCTATTATTATATTTATTTTATGCATTACTACATGATAATTGTGGGCTTGCTACTTCATTTTGTTTGCCAAGTAGAGTATAAGTTCCAAGAATATAGAGTACTCTATCATCTTCACTGCTGAAGTCTTCGCATCTAGAAGACTGCCTGGAAAATAGCAGAGATAAAAATATTAGTGAGTTGAATGAAATAATGGATGGATGGATATCTTTATGGGTAACAAGCAGAGTTCACGTTCTCTCTCCCTATGTGGTGTGTGTGTGTGTGTGTGTGTGTGAGTTCATGTTCTCTTGAGTTTCTTCAGAATACCTCCTCAGAATGCCACTTTCCCAGATTCTTCTGGCTATCCCTTTTCATGAAATAAAGCAGATCAGGCTTTGAAATAATTTTCAATAGTGGGTATAGGTGTTTTAAGTGACTATACACTGTATTATAATGGATAATTTATCAATCCTTGTTCTTGAGGATTTCAAAATAAAACATGTACTATACAATTATGTCTTATTAATTGATGGTGATGTTGTAATGAGAAAAAAACGGCAAAAAATAACAAAAGAATGTTAGTCTATGTATTCATAGTCTATGTTACGGGGCACATTCAGCTTTTACTGTTTGTCACATCTTAAAATCAGGTGTTATAAATGAATGTATCTTTGCTTAATGATCTAAACAATAACAAAATGAGGAGCAAAAATACAAAAACAAAACAAACAAAAAAACAGTCCCCTATGTTAGCTTGGGTGTCCTCAAAAATAGACTTGAGACAATACTTGTGTGCAGATAGTTTGAGATGTGAGCCAGGGAGTAGAAGGGAAGAATCAGAGAGAGTGAAACAGAGAGAGAGAGGAAAACCAATATAAAGGTGCATTATTGATTGCATTGCTATAGGCAACAGATGCTTCTGGGAAGCATATGAAATGCCTTCCAGGATTGTCTAATCAAAGCATTTGTCCATCAGCTCTCATGGGAATTGATCAAAGACGGCTGCTTCAGAGTTTTTATGCCTAAACTTCTGAGGTGCCCATGCTGTGAGTGTTTTTTACTCCTACCTTGGCAGAAATCATGGGAGAAGACTAGAAGATGTGAGTCTGGGGCTTTGGTCACAGAGGGAAGAAAAGTCCAGCCTGTACTCCATCTACATGTGTACCACGTGAAGTCCACTATGCTCCTGAGTCTTCAAGGTATCTCCAAAGGATTTAATATGCAAGGGATAATAGAATAAGCTACAGTTCTCTTTACTGAAACTGGCCCTAAAGCTGCTAGTGATATTTCTCCTCTCCCTTCTCCGCCCCCAATTTTGGCTCTGCCTCCCTTTCCAGCAACATTTCATCTGGTCTTGGATGCTTGCCCGATGGGTTGACACAGACCTTCATTTCTGAGAAGTATAAGCCTTGAGACTTTGGTCATACCTGTAATTCCTGCAGTTGTCCTTTTACCATAGTGCTGGACTTTGAAACACAAGAGGGGCCCAAATGGATCTACTGAGCTCCACAGTCCTCCCTGCCTCCAGTAAGTGTCTGAGAACCCAGCACTCCCATGCTCCCTACTATAAATATCCCCAAATGTCTACCCAAACATCTAGTTCAGCAAAAGCTAAGGTTTTGGGAAAGGCAATATAAATTTCTTATTGGTGACTGGCTGTGATCGTGAGAGAGGCCAGCCCTACCCAATCCTTGCCCCATGTGTTATTGAATATAAGCTATTGAAAACAAGCTCCATATTTCAAGAACTCAGTTCAATGCTTACACTGTATCCTGGCAGACAACATCTCAACCGTGAGAAGTGTTATATCAGATCCTTTGTTAAGACATCCTATTATTCCACAATGCCAGGTCATTGTACATTAGGTTAAATCAGTGGATCTCCTATTCATGTGCTCATTGAAACATTACCTTCTCTGTAAAATGGATCTTTTAGACATGTGGCCACATGTTATAAATCTTGGATGTTAGTGCTAGCAAAAACTATGGGGAGGAAGGCAAACTTGTATTAAAGAAAGACTCAGTCCTATTAGAATGAAATGCTGCTCTCCAGGATGAAAGTGCTTGATGTAATCACTTTGCCACAAAGTGACTAGACTTGTTTCCTGGTAGAATGCGACCATTTCATATGCTCAGCATTGGTCTCTGCTATGAAAATCATAGACTTCCAAGCATACATTGAAGGTATATCAGGATTTTTGAGAAGAAGCTCAAATCACTGGGCCCACACATAATTTCCATCCCTGCTACTACAGGCATTGTACTCATGACTTCTTCCACAAACACTTGGGTGGTTAAAGACATAATTTGGCTGATGTCTGCTGGTTGGCTCATCTTGTGTACCTGGTTTTTGTGTTCTTTGTGGTATATCAACGTTAGTGGCCATTAACTCGAGACACAAAAATCTTGACTCCCATAAGTCTACCTGTGCACTGATTTCTTCAACTTCTTTGGCCTTGAACTCATTTCATGCTCATCATGAACTGCCAAATGATTGTCACTTCCCAGACAATGGGTGTCCTGATCTCACATCAAGTGTTACTTCATGCCACGTGACTAACCAAGTACACCCCTCCCAGTTCTGTCTACAATGAGGATTTTTTTTGTCACTGCCCTTTACTACCACTCCTTGTTGTATATTTAATTGTGTTCCCTTAAATGTTGTGTTAAAGTCCTTGCCCCCAGTACTTGTGAATATGACCTTTTTTGGAAATAGTGTTTGTGTGGATGTAACCAAGTTAAGATGAGGTCCTAACAGATTAAGGTGGTCTCTAAGAGAGTGACTGGTGTCTTTATAATGTAAAGGAGAGGGAAATTTGGATATATAAACAAATGAAGAAGAACATCATGTGAGAATCAAGGCAGAAACTGGAATGATTCAGTTGTAAGACACAGAACACCAGAGATTCCTGGCAACCATCAGGAGCTAGGAACAGGCAAGAAAGTGTTTTTCTCCAGAGCCTTCAGAGGAAATGCAAACTTGCTGACACCTTGAGTTCAGACATCTAACTTCCAGAGCTATGAGAGAATAGATAGAGAATAAATTTCTGTTGCTTCATGCCACCCAGCTTGTGGTACATTGTTATGACAGCCCAAGGAAACTAAGAAAATCCTCATTGTTCTGTCCTGCAGCAATTTTACAATTCTACCTGTGAACTCTTTCAGCTTTCAAGCCACCTGTGAACTGCGCTTCTGTCCGCCGTGAGACCAGGGTGGGAACTGAGGAATAGACATTGGTGAAACAGAATCCAGGCTACCTGCTCCTCATGTAACTTACTTGGACCCTCCAGATCTGTACGGGCCAGTTTCAGAAGGTACCATTCCCACTGCACAAAGGATGGCTTCTGCCAACACCTGACCTTGGGGTTTGGTAACCTGACAATAGCAGGGTGAATGCTAGGCAGCTCTGATGGTGCAGTCATGCTGTTTTTTGGTCAGGCATTCATCTGTGTAACAGGAGTTATTTTTCACACACAGGGTAGTTCTCTGCTGCTGAAGACGTGGCTCTGCTACGAACACTAGCATCTGTGCTGAGACGCTCCAATTAGAGCTTTCCAGAGACCTTAAACAGCTTCTCTCTCTCATATGGGTGCCTGTAGCTTCACTGTACCCACTGAGTCATACAAACGAGCGGCAGGGTGTCTTGCACGACAGATTGGACCTGTTTGCAAAGCCTTCTCTTTGTCCCTCAAACTAAATTTCACTAAAGAAGACAGGTTGTATGCTTTAGTGTCAGGAATTCACTCTTTTTCTTGGGCTACATGCCTCTATGAAGTAAGAAGACCTATAAAAAACCCCTTCATTCCTTGCCTTCTTGGGCTTTCAAATCCGTTTCTTTCTCTTACTTTCCAAATCCTGCGAGTATACTGTGGGTTTAAACTGTCTAGGGCCTTCACTACAGATCTCTCTCTCTCTCTCTTTCTCGTCATTAGTTGTCTGATAACAGGTGGCCCAAAAATACTGCTGAAGAAGGGAAGACATCAAATTGATTAGGAGTCTCATTTGATCTTCACTTCTAGTTCAGGGCTCCAAAGCAGATTTTTTTTTTCTTTTCTTTTCTTTCTTTTTTTTTTTAAGATTTATTTATTATCTGATAGAGAGAGAAAGAGAGTAGGAAAAAGAGAGTGGTGGAAGGGGAAGAGGAAGAAGGAAAGAAAGAATCCTCAAGCAGACTCCCCGCTGAGCACAGAGCTGATGGGCTCAATCCCAAGACCCTGAGATCATGATCTGAGCCAAAACCAAGAGTTGGACACTGAACCAACTGAGCCACGCTGGTGCCCCACAAAGGCAAATTTTCTTGAGCTCAGTGGTATACAGGGTATGTAAATGCTATTTGTAAAATGGTCATTTGATTCATTCTCTGCAAATACTCTTTTGGAATCAGTGTCCATCTAAGGCAAGATTTAATTGTTCTTGTATCTCTGCTCATAAAAACTATCAAATTTCATTAGAAAGTAAACCTTTAGCTATAACAATGTTGTTCCATCTTCTCCTTTTAGAGAAGTCAATGTCTAAAGTACCCTGAAGAGATGTATATGGTTTTCTCCAACAGTTAGTTCTATATCAGGGACATATCCTTCAATAGACTCTGAATTTAACTTTTAATGTCCTAGGGGATGTGTTTAAATATTGTAGCTGCAAGCAAATTTCAGAAAAGGCCTTCTTACCTATTATTAAGTAAAAACATACAAAATCAAATTCCCATTTAAGTCTTAGGCCTTACACACCTGTATTACCCTTCCCAGCAGAATCCAGTCTCCATGATTTGCAAACTTAGCTGTTCAGTGTGGAATTATACCAATATATGCATATATAGTCTTAATTTATTACCATCACTTTAGAGTTTTACAGGGAACATGCGCAAGGAATGAACACATTTAGTATACTGGAAATTCAAATCTTATTAGAAAAAAAAAAATCTTTCCTCAACTTTTGCTTCTGAGAAATGATATCTAAAAAGAAATGCAAAATTTGGCCTAAATCTATTCCTGTATACCACAGAAGAGACACAAAACAAATGTGTCTGTTTGTTAATAAAGATCTCTTGTTTGCTTCTAGAGTATATGGGCAGCAGTTGGGCAAGGTGTGATGTTTTTGAAGCATAAAAATAAAGTTGAAATAATTCCATTATATAAGCCCTTTGGTTTAAAAATTTTTGAGTTTTATAAATTAGTGATAAATTATAATTAAATGTATAATTTCTTTCTGAATAGTTTCCTGAATAATTTCCTATGTACTTTTTTCAACATATTTTAAAATTTTGGTTTTAGTGGTACATGGGTGGCCCAGTCAGTTAAGCATCCGACTCTTGGTTTCAGCTCAGATCATGATCTCAGGGTTGCAGGATTCACCAAGGTCTGTGGGGAGTCTCCTTGGGATTCTTCCTCTCCCTCTCCCTTTGTTCCTCCTTCTACTCCTGCCCCTGCTTGTGCACACTCTCTCTCTCCCTCTCTCTCTCTTTCTAAATAAATAAATCCTTAAAAAATTAAGAAAAATAAAGTTTGGGTTTTTAGGTCACTTTCTTTCTTTCTTTCTTTTTTTTTTTGTTTAAAGTGCAAGAGCACATGCTGGGGGGGGGAGGGTAGAGGAAGAGAGAGGGAGAATCTTAAGCAGGTTCTACACCCAGTGAGCAGTCTGATGTAGGACTTATTCTCATGAGATTGAGATCATGACCCGGGCCAAATCAAGAGTCAGATGCTGAACCGAATGAAGCCTTAGGTCACTTTCTTGATGGTCATTTTCAACATTTTTTCTTTTTTTGTCTTTATTGTAGTGAAGTAGACAGAATGGGGTATGCTTTTTTCCCCATTCTCCTCTCTCTTTGTCTCCATCTCCTTCTCTCCTCTCTCCCTCCCTCTCCTTAGTTCTCTTGAAACATTCATTTATTGATTGTCCTACTTGTGCTGTCCAAAGATCACTCAGACCAAAATCCTCTTACCAGATTGAACACCTTTTCCTTACTGTATTATATGTGTTTATGCTTATAATTTTTACCAGAATTCTCTTTCCTCACTAATTAAAATATAGAACATCAGTTCATCTTTATCCTGAAGACACATGTTTACCACTTGTTTTAATAATAATTATGAATTTTAAAAGTAATACCAATATGCTTATTTTTTACATGTGCAACTGGTTTTCAGTGTCTGAGGTACAACCTGTTCACATATAGGAACTCCATTAGGATCTTCACAATACTTTACTTGGTATATTCCAAGGTTTGTGAAACCATTTGCTTATCCACACACTAGTACATTGCTGCACTACATCACTATAAATGTGCATTTTCTAGCTTAACTGTGGTAGGCAAGATTCTAAGATGGTCCCCTCACATTCTCATTTCTGGGCATACACATCCGCTAGAATGCCACACCCTTGAGTGCCTCTTCAGTCTGTGGTTATTGTGGAATGTCACACCCATGGTAACATTAGTAGTTAGTTACCTTTGAGATAATTAAAAGGACACTTATCTTAGGTGGGCCTGATATAACCGAATAAGCTTTTAAAAAAGGTTAAACTTTAGAGACACTCTCCTGCTGGCCTTGAGAATAGCCTCCATGAATTTCACAGCAGCCAGGAGGGAAATTCTTCCAATAAACAGCAAGGTTGGAAGAGGACCCTGAGCCTCAGGTTAGATCCTGATTCTGGCTAACATTTGATGCAGGCTTATGGGAAGGGTAGGGCCCTCCTGCTAAGGTTTGCCTGGACTCCTGATCCGCAGAACTGTGAGACCATGACAGGGTGTTATTTTAAGCCACTATGTTTGTGGCGTTTTGTTACACAGCAATGGAAAATAAACACACTGAACCAAGGTTAGAAGGAAACAGCTCCCAGTTGCTTATGACTGTATTTGTCAACATTCTAACTAAATTGTTTCCTGTTAAAAAGAACAATTATTAAAATATTAACAGTAACAACTGTAATATATGGAATGCCTTAATTCTTTACATATGGCATGTAATTATTACAAAAACTCCATGAAATGAGCATTAAAGTTCTGAATTCATAAGCAGGAAAGGGAATCTTGGGGAAATTAGCTCTCCTATCAGAGGCCCAGAGCTAGTGTGTGCTGTTCTGACTGGGAGGGATGAAGAAAAGTCCTCTGGCAGACAGAACCTTCTCCTGGGGTTTTAAGCTCACACCCTTCCCACCTCAGTTTACTGCATTTCATTATGTCTAGGAAATTACACACTTGGTATCCTCTTCTGCAAGGGATTGATAAGATCAATAAAGTGTGCACTTATAATGAAGGACTTTAAAATCCAGCAGGGAAAACAGATATGAATTACACAATATCTTCCAAAGTCTAATGAAGCACTTGTACATTGGGGTGATGGTCTGGTGGGATTAGAAAACACTTAGAGAAACCATGGTAAATGAGCTAAGCCTTAAATACTCTAAATGATCTTTCTGGAAGAAAAATTGGGGCTGCAATCATTTGGGGTAAAGAAATAAAATGCCGCACTTGGAATTGTAAATGTACAGAACATGTTCACAGAATGTTGAGTAGACAGGAGCACAGGGGAGCCAAAGATATAACTGTGTTTTATACCTTAATGCATGCTTCCTACGTTGTCTACATGATTTCAATACCTGTCTCCGTTTGTTTTGCTCTCTCTCTCTCAATTTCCACACTCCTTATCTAACTGGTTTTTGCATACGAAATTGAAATTTTTGGATTATGGTATCAACACTACATTTTTGAAATATCTCAGCAGAACATCATTTTAAGATCCAGTTCTCATAGACCCATACACCCATACACACACCCCAGGGCTTTCAGTTTATTGGTAAACTCATGATAGATGCTTAAAATATGTATTATTTATTTTCTTTTGTCTTTGAAATTTAGACAATTTTTTAAATTAATTAATTAATTTATTTGACAGAGAGAGATCACAGTAGACAGAGAGGCAGGCAGAGAGAGAGCCTGATGCGGGACTTGATCCCAGGACCCTGAGATCATGACCTGAGCCGAAGGCAGCGGCTTAACCCACTGAGCCACCCAGGCGCCCCTAGAGAATTTTTGAAGTGATATTCTTGATTTCTATAGTTAAATGGTAAAATCTTTGGTCCTGTGGACTGAGAAATAAACCAGTTAGGCAAGAATGTTAATATTGATTGTGTGGGAATGACATTGTCTGGGGAAAAAAGCTGGGATTAAAGATATCGGGAAAAGGTAAATGAAGAACTGTGGCAAAGGACAGAAAACCTTAGAGAATGAGATGGAAAGATATGGTAGTAAGTAACTGAGAAACTGTCAGAACAAGTGGTCAGAGAAGGGGTTTCTAAAGAGATGGCATCAGAACATGCGAATTTTTTTTAAAAAGATTCTATTTATTTATTTGACAGGCAGAGATCACAAGTAGGCAGAGAGGCAGGCAGAGAGAGAGAGAGGTGGAAGCAGGCTCCCTGCCTAGCAGAGAGCCAGATGCAGGGCTCGATCCCAGGACTCTGGGATCATGACCTGAGCTGAAAGCAGAGGCTTTAACCCACTGAGCCACCCAGGCGCCCCAGAACATGCATATTATATATTTTCTGATCCATCAAATATATAGTCTACAGTGAGCTGCCTCTGGCTGTCAAGGCCTTGGTTTAATTAAGTATAGCTCTTAATGGAAAGAAAATATGGTAGAAAAAGAAAACCCTACTTCTGTATAAGAAAAATATACATGTCCAATACTAAGGGGAAAAAAAAAATAAAGATAAAATGCTGTGGAAGTAAGTCCCTGTTAATGCATTATAAAAAAAGAAAAGCTGCCTAAAACCAATTTGTGATCATGAACAACTTTAACAAGCAAAGCAAATTTATCAAATGAATTTCCTCATCGCTTTCCTGTTACCAATAACAAATAAACTAGATGAACTGAGCTGAAAGGCACCTATCAAATTTTCCAAAGTTATCATTCAGGGATTCGTATAATTCAAGCATTTTATATGGGGGAGGTGTCATCTTTGCATACACTTTAATTTCACAAACTCAGTCATGTATCCTCTTTATGGGTTTCTCTTTTTTATCCATAGAGGAAAAAAATGAAAGAGTAAAAAGTCCCTCAAAAAACAGTTAATCACTTCACTTGTGGGGAAAGGCAGAGTAATACACATCTTGTAGCAACGGGAGGAATGCAGGATAGACTATTTTGGGGCTCACTAGAGAAATATAAATCTTTTGAAATTTTTCCACTTATCATTTCTTGTATTCTATCTATTTGGTATATTAAATTCATATATAATAAACTTGAAAACCAGTCATTTTACGTGAAACTAATTATGTTCGGTGGAGACCCAGAGGACAGATCCGTCCTGAAAGAATACTTTCAACACCATTTACTTGTAGCTTGCTAGCTGCAGCACAATGCCTGTGTTAAAACCACATTTGCAGCTAGTGATTTACACTCTCTCATGCAAGAACAGCTGGGTTTTTTAAATTTTGTTATTGTTTATTTAACTCTTTTGGAAAAACTTATTAAAAAAAATTCTCAGATTGGTATGGGTTAAAGTAAGCATCGATTTAGAAATTATAATTTATATACACAGAATAATAACTGATTTCACAGTTCATTAATTCAATTGATGAAGAACAATAAAAGAGAGGTACTGCCAAATATAACCATGTGATAAGGTGGGAGAGGAAGTGTATAATTTTACTCACTCGCTATTCAAAAGAAATAAATGATCAAATGCACTTTACATGAAATGGTAAATTCACTATAGAAAATGATTAATTTTAATTAAGATAACATTTTAAAGTCTGTACTTCAAGGATAAAATTGGAGAGGTATTTCTATGGGAAGTTGTAATTCTGATATTACTTAAGATCTGCAATTCTGCCATAGGGAATAAAGTCTATTTTTCTACCATGAACAACATAAAATGTCTAGTTTTCTTTCTGTGTTAATTTCTGCTTGGTAGTTGCAGAAAATATAGATTTTTGTATAAACTATGTGCGGTATTTATTAGTCATAGTAGCATTATGTTTTTAAATACTAAATGTTTATCTTTGTATTTTTGCCTCAATGAAAATGGGGCTTTTTTTTTTTCAAACCTAGATCATATTAGTGGAAGGATAGGAGATTTTTCCAAAACTCTTGTTTTCCAGATTAAAATAAATTTTATAATATACAAGCCCTCATGCCTGTGATGTGTGTGTGTGTATATGTGTGTGTATATATATATACACACATATATGCATATATGTGTGTGTGTTTGTATGTGTGTGTGTGTGTGTGTGGAATAGGCAATACACAGGGTAGATAATTTTCACATTTTATTACCTTATTATCCTGTAAATCTTGACTAGTTTAAATAATTCCAATGATACAAATGGACTTAAGCATGCACATATGTTATTTAATACATATATTTTCAGTGTCATTACTTTCATATATTGATAGGGTATGAAATTAATATTGTATGTGGATGCATAGATAAAATTTCTCCTGCAATGCACCTGGAGAGATTAAAAAAAAAAGGAACATTTTATTTTTCTATTTATGGAAAGAAAAGTTAGTAAATGACTTTTCAAATGCCAGCAGCCAGCATACACATAAGCTCGTCCAGCAAATGATTCTATTAACATTACAATTAGAATGGCTACCTCATAAAGAGAGCTTCCTTATTTTCAAGCGAGGTTTAAAAGCACAAAATAAGTTTATTCTGAAGGTTAAGGGTACTCAAGTCTGAACTCTTAACGGCACACAAATAAGGATTAAAGATAGAAAGTCTGCAGCACCACGGGCTTAGAATTAATACCACATGACCACGGCAGTGACAGAGCCGATGAGTCACTGCCCACTCTGAATAAATGCTTGAAGTAGCTAAAGAAAAACTGCCAAGGTCAAAAGCTCAGCGCAGCTCCAGACGGATGCGATTCTCTGTACAGCAGTCACTCTCGCCTGCTCGCAGCTTTCCAAAAGGAACTGGTGCACTGCAGGCATTCGGGATGAACCTGCCAGATTTAATAATAATCAAGAACGCTCTTAAATAAATGTCGCCAGGAAGAGCAGCAATGGGAAACTTAAAAGTAAGGACTACTTGAACTGTGGCTCATCTCAGAAAGCACACTCTCCTCAGCTCATTTCAAAACACAGGTGCTAAGGAAGACCAGGGAAGAAGCACAGGGAGATTCACTTGTTGCAGCCAAAAAGATCATCACATTCTGGTCGGTGGCCTGGGTGAGTCTAGTAACCACACAGCCAACATTCTGGAAAAATACAAAATGGCTAGGAGCAAGTCATTTTGATTCAATATTCATGGGCTGGAGATATATTTTCATATTAATGCAACCAGAAGGCACATCCTTGGCCTTCTGAGACTTGCAGGGCCTTCTGAAATTTAAAGGAAAAGGGTTAGTAAAGCTGTGATGTTGAAGGGAGAGTGGGAGACAGCTGGGGTCTGTGCATTATTTGAGTGCCACATGGTATCAGTGTCCCAGCAGCTACTATCTGCTTTTCTTTTGGGGGGATTGTAAGTGTATTCCTCACATTAACTGTCACTTAGCTTTTCGCAGAAAATGTTTCCAAGGGAAAACTGTGACACTTTGTGTGCCTATTTTAGGCACAAACAGTGTCAGTGAATCAGGAAACACCCTGAACCTCACCAAAAAAGTCAACACCTCACCCCCTTTCACAACCATCACAACCACTACTTTCAGAGCAATGGTCTTCCATTTAGATGAACTCATTCAGTAGCGTCCGTGAGAGATGCACACAATTCACCCAGGGGAATTATTTCAATCATGCGAGTCATACATAGCTTACAAGATACTCATGAACTGGAAGTAAAATCACAGATATTTGCAACAATGGGTATGTTCCAGTTGTTATATATGTGTAACAAACAACCCAGAATTGCAAAACTCTGCATTGATCCTTTGCTAAACACAGGTTGATTCCAGAAATGGGTAATGACTGGGGGTAAGGTGTCTCTTCTGGCAGGCAATTCCCCCAGAGAAGGCGGGACAGAGCAAAAAATTCTTCTAGCCAGGAACACTGCTAAACATCCTACAATAGATAAGATAGCATCCCCCACAATAAAAAAGTCATCAGGTCGATATGTATCAACAATGCCAATATTGAAACGCCCTAATCTGTATCATTCCCCCAATTAACTATGGTAAATGCATAGAAAGAAAGAAAAGAGGAAATGAGTGTATTTGTTGAGATTTGTTCTTTGTTGTTCTTGTGCTTTTGTTCCAGCTCTTAACAATGACCTCTTCCCTTCTTATCTTTCTAAGTTCTCACAGGCATCTGTTTAATAAAATATTCTTAAATTGTCTGTCATTCTCCACAAATTAGCCAGCCTGACAGCTTTTAGAACTGTGTTATTTTCAATATAGTTCCTCAGAGACCATTAATGGCAGTTCAGCGATATCAATGCAAGTCTTACTGTACCTCAGAAATTAATTTGTCTGACTCAAGACACCCAAAGTTATTTAGAGTACCAAGGTGCTCACTTGCTATCTCCTAATGTGTTTTGGACTTTATTTTCTATCAAAGATGGTTCTGCCCTCTTTCATCTGATAATCACTACATTTGAAAGGGTAGTTGGAAGTGGTGAATTTCTCATCAGTTTCTAAGTCTGATGGACAATTCAAGCCTCTGTGCATTTTCCCATGTTATTTTTTCAGATTTTATAGCCGCCCCTCCTTCTGACATATTGAAAATGCATTTCCTTATAGGAAGGTCTTCCTTAGCCATAAATAAATCACTCTTGGGGCACCTGAATGGCTCAGACAGTTAAGCATCTGACTTCAGCTCAGGTCATCATCTCTGGATCCTGGGATCAAGCTTTACATTGGGCTCCTAGCTCAGCAGGGAGTCTGCTTGTCCCTCTCCTTCTGCCCTCCCTGCCACTCATTTTCTCTTGCTCTCTCTCAAATAAATAAAATCTTGAATCAATTAATCAATCACTGTCAACTTCATAGTCCAGCACCATACTCTACTCCATTTTTTATCTCTTACCCCCAAAACATTGTCTCTTGCAAATATGTTTATCAGTGTTTTAGAATCATAGAATACAAAGGAAATAACCCATGTATACTTTGGTCTGATAACATGCCTACTTATACTTAATTTGTACACTGCCATTTCCAACTTTGTTAGGTCTCTTTAAAAAATAAAAAAATAATATTAGAATTATGATTTCCTTGATTTATTTAGTAAATGGTTTGACTATCCATATTCCTTTAATGTGTAATATTTCATAAACAATGATTTATTTCTCCTTCTTAAATGTATCATTATCTTTTCATCTTATCAAAACTCAGTTTTATCCCCTTGAAATTTTATTTTCTTTTTTGGATACCATCCCTTGAGATTACACGAAACTTTATCCTGCAAAATGGCACATTAAATGTTTGTTCTGGTGTATTTAATGCAAACCTCCTTCCTGACTTTTTTTATAGCATATTTTGTCATGTATTTTTATCTTTCACTCTTCTGAATATTTCTATTTTAATGAAATTTTCTATTCTACTTTTAGACATATTCTGTGTATCATTCTGAGTATAAAATCACATGCCCTATGGAACAGATGCTACAAGAACTTCTAGTGACACTTTTCCTGGAAAGTATCCCTTTTATCCTAATACTCAGAATGCAGATGGGAGATGAAAGTGAATAATCCAAAATGCTAGCATCTATAACTCAGAGGCTTTCAATATATAATCACATTGCATATAGTACTAAGCCAGAATGATTTATACATTCCATTCGAATGGAAAGATTTAGTGATCACTGTGCAGCCATCTTGACTACCATAGTACACCTTGTATAGTCAGTAATGCTTTCCTTTGCACAATTTTAAAAAGGTAAGTTATGCATAAGTTTAAGAAATGGACAGCTCTAGAATAAAAAATACTTCTAGAAATATGAAATAATGTGAAGGTTGATGTTGGAGAAGCTCACCTCTATAAGACTCCCACTCTACCATCAGTCATTCATACTTTTGGGTGAAATCTATTATTTATCATTACTAGATACATTCATTATCCATTCACTGTAACATTATTATTTTGATTAAATTGACCTAATTTAAAAAAGCAAACAAACTTTCTTGAAACCTGCCAAGGAGCTTTATCAATGTTCTCTCTTCTCTCATGACTTACCTTAATTGGATTAAATTTTAAAACCATAAAAAAAACCCTGAATAATCTGGGCATAGATCTAATCACTATTTTATGAAGTAGACAGTACCTTGTTTGATTCTGTAGGTCAGCAAAAATAACTTAAATTTAAACAAGCACCAAATATTAAAAAAACTTTGTGTTCTATTGAGTGAAATTGACCCTAAGCACTATTATCCCTAGGTAAGATTACTAGCTAATAAGAATAAACTTGGTATTTCAAGGAATAAGATGTTCTTATTGTTAGATAAGCAATAGATAAATCAATTTATGTATAGCAAACTTAACATTCTAACAAGAAACTTAATAGTCCTCAGCCTCACTTCTGCAACATTTGACGAGCAATTCAGTGGAGTAAGGATTTATCTCAGTGAACCATTTGAGCACGTGCCCAACTCTGTCTCAGCATATTATCAAGGGTAGAGTTTCCATCGCTAAACATTTATTTATGAATCCTGAAAATTTCACTCTCCAAATATCTCTCTCTTAAAATATCAGTATAAATGAAATAGTAAAATCATTGTCCTGTCTTAATCTATTTGATTTATTGGAAAATAATCAATAAGCCAGTGAGGAAGGAAGAACACATGGACCTGGAAGGATTTAAGAGAAAAAAAGAAATAAGACAAATAAAATGTAACCAGACAAGTGCATCTGCTTAATTATTTTGCTAAATCTCATTCTTTTTAGACATCTTCACCTTAGTTAGTGAACATTTTGTGTGAGTGAATGTGTGTCTATGTTTAGGAAAGAATAAAAAATCTGCATTAAGGGAAAGTACAGGGTGGGAGAGGCTTTGAATAGATTTCTTCTCTGTCATCCTAAGGCAGAGAATTTTCATGTTTTCAAATTCAACTGTCCCATTCTGTTAAAAAAAATTAATTATATAACATTTTTTAAGTGGTAGAAAAAACTAGAGGAAATTCAATGAGAATAATTCTCCATGTTAACTTTTGTGAATACCTAGATTTTAAAGTAACCTTTACAAATATGTAAGAAAACAAAACAGGCATTTCTAAGGCCGTTGCCAATTGTGACCTGCCATACTGCCTCAGTCAGTTGAAATGCATTTTGCCCTTGAAGCTATCTATTTCAGTTATATAGAAAGGAACAAGAAAGAAATGAATATTTAAATAGAATAGAAAAGTATGCGTAATTTCACATTGCAGGTTTTTGTATTCTCCTCAGATAACTTATTCAGAGCACTCAGTTACTAAGCCTATTCTGTGTGTTGCCTTGCTCTCTCTCTCTCTCTCTATATATATAAAATATCTCAATGAGCTACGTGTTTTTATACAGAGCAACTGGCCCAACTTCCCTGATACATTTTTAAATTTTTCTTTCTAGCTTGCTGTCTGTTCTATAGCTTCTTTTTTTTTTTTTTTTAAGATTTCATTTATTTATTTGAAAGAGAATGAGAGTGAGAGAGAGAACATGACAGAGGAGAGGGTCAGAAGGAGAAGTATACTCCCCGCTGAGCAGGAAGCCTAATGCGGGACTCAATCCCAGGACTCCAGGATCATGACCTGAGCTGAAGGCAGTTGCTTAACCAACTGAGCCACCCAGGTGTTCCCATTCTATAGCATCTTAAATTCACCCCCAACATGGGTAGACATTTTGTCTTCTTCATGGTCAAGGCTGAGAAAAACCAAATTTCCACTCTACAAGTCCACCAGTGGCTTTTACTCTCAATTTTGGTTGAAGTCTGGATTTCAAGCCTTTAGAAATGGATTCTAGACAACAAGAATAATTTAGCTTCTATGTGAGGCCTCATTACCCTAACACAAGAAATGTCCTTGTTCCAAGGAACAGGTTTAACAGTATGACATGTCAACACAATATAATAAAATGAAATCTGTCTTACTTGGGACATGGTAGGTTGCAAAGTGACAGAAAATGAACTCAGCTTAATAAAAAATGGTTAAATTGGCTTAGAGTATATTCCCCTAATTTATTAATTATTAACATAGCTTAATAAAAATGGTTAAATTGGCTTAGAGTATATTCCTCCAATTATTTAATTATTCCTACAATTAATTAATTATTTAAATTAAAATATATACATTTATATATATTATACATATATATGTGTCTACTTATATTAAAAAAAATGTAAAGGGCAAGAATGAAAATTGATTTTGAAAGAATTGCAAAGAGAAACTGAGATTCTACCTTTCTTCCGTTTTCTTCGAAGATTTCTTTCTTTCTGCTTCTTATTTTTAATTCCTGCTTTTTTATTTCTGCTTCTCTTTAAATACTTGTTCATTCCTTCATTGCACATTATTTCTCTTTTTAAGGCAGAAACCATAGTCAACCAAACATAGAGGAATCCTAAGTCTAAAACTCTTAGAAAAAGTAATTGTGTCTTTCCCCCTCCTCCTCTTCATTTGTTTATTCTGGACCAATCAAATATAGGAGGCTGACTTTGTTGGAAAAAATAGCAACTCTAGGAAAAATGTTATGGAGGAGGTAGGAGGAAGAGAATGTCAAGAAAGACGGTTAAAAGGGAAAGTGTTCTGGAGAGAGGAATAATAGAGATGCATGAAAATTTGTCAAGTTGGTGTTACCCACACAGGAATAAGAAAGCTTTTATCTCATAGGAATTGATGAGCATTATAAAATAATTTTGTTGGAACAATTTATAGAACATTTATATAAATGTCCAAGATAAAATTTTAAAAATGGAAAAGAATACAGGGATATGCACTGATGACCGTATGTATGCAACAACTATGCATTTCAGTATACACATTATAACACTTCAACAATGCACATATGTTTGAAGCGGGTCACATATTGCTTTCCTTCATGTTGTAATAGGAAAATGAAACCGCCCAACACATTTAAAGCAGAGAGAACCTAATAAAGAGAATTGGTCACACCAGTAATGAAGAAGCTGAGCAACAAAATGGGGACAATGATAAAATGTAGACATCAGCAATGATGGGGAGCGATCAGTTCTTTTTGGCTGGAGGTAAAAAGGGAAGAGGCCATGTTACTTACGCTAAGGGAAGAGGTTTACGCACGACAGCCACGTTGGACATGTGGGTATTGCTGGAGGTGTCACTGGCACAGTGATAAAAATCCCGGCCAGGGGAAGAAATGCTGGCTTCTTCCTTCCTCTCATTCACGTCTTCCACCACGGCCTCTATGGGCCTGAGTCTGAGGTCTGCTGTTGTGAGAACTTGGAAAATGAACCGTTAGGGTCAGGAACCCTATCTTACAAGTAGAGAAGCAAATAATGAGGAACAGATCTTGAGGGCTTATGTTTCTGTTTTTCTTCTCAGAGTGAGTTTGTAATAGAATGACTTTACTGCCTTTTTTCCCATTTAGTTTGTTTTTACTGAAAGATGACTTATAGCACTATCCTAGGTATACTAAAGTGTCTATATCTGACTTAATAAGAATATAGTCTAATTTTTAAGTGTAAACATTTAACAGTCTACTTATACAAATTTACTGCAGATATGTTCAAATTGTATTTACTTTTATTTTTTGCATCATAATTTTATTTCAGGGAAAATAGTTGTCCTTAATATGCTTAAAATTCTAGAAGTTCACAATAGCAACAATTAAGAAATGAACAGACTGAATGAGTACAAGACATAAAGACTTATACTGAAAGGTGACATACAAAGAAATGAGTATTGAAAACATGACAGTCCTTGAGGATAGGAGAAGGATCCAAACAGCAACACTGTTGTACTTGATGATATTTGTTTCCTCTGCCTGGGGCTGAATAATTTTCTTGCTGATGTGTTCAGTGAAAAAGACAACAATAATCCTTTCAGGATTTTTTCATTTATAATATAGAATGTTTGCTTACCGGTGATTTCCTATCTAAATTGCTCTGATATGAGAAATGCATGTCATAACAATCATTTCCCTTTAAACATGGGTTCAATTTAACACTCTGTCCTCCTTTGAAGCAAAATATTTTGTACTAACCTTGGTTGCTTAAAAAGAGAATGTTCTGTTTCTTTTCTTTCTTGCCTTAATTTTTTTGTGTGTGAATTTTTTTCTTCCTTGAGGATGAAAGGCCAGCAATATGAAACTTCACACTTTAAACAGTACAAACATTGTGTCCTTCTGAACTGAAAAAGGAGAGAGGTTCTTTTTACCTTTTCCTGATAGTTTCCCCGATATCTGTTTCACACTGTCTTCTGGAAGAGTTTAGAAGCTATACTAAGGAAGGGCTCTCTCCTCTTTCTAAACTAACCCTTCCTCCCAAATCATTTTCTATCTCCTTGCCATGTTTTATTTCTTCATAGTGTTTAATGCTATTTACTTTACCTTATTCCCTTGTTTATACACTATTTCTATCCTGTCTCACTGAACTGTGACCTTCTTGAAGGAGGGGGAAGTTTTCTCAGTTATCATTCTGTCTCCTGGGTCTAGAACTATGCTTGACACATTCCAAGTGTTCTTTAAATATTTGGTGACAGACAAGGAGGAAATTAACATACATGTCATATCTAAAGTTCCATGTATAGCAAGTGATACATATTAATCTATTATTAATGTCCTTTGACACTCAGAAACTTACTGAAGATATATTCTACTAGTTTGAGAGATTCTGAAACATAGGGACTTGGCTTGAAGTAATTGTATAATGTAATGAGGAACAGGCACGGTGACTAACATATAATGGGTATTCATCAGATGCGTACAAATGAGAGAATACATGAATAATAACAACCTACTAAGCCTCCTCCAAGCATTCACTGATTCATTGATTGGTTCGTTCAACAAGTATTTGAGTGCTCTCTACATGCTAGCATCTGTCTAGACACAAGGGCTATATCAATTAATAAAGCAAATTATCTGTTCTCATGTATCTCACAAATAGATTTTAGAAAAAAAAAGAAACTAGAAGGTTTTTAGGATAATTTTCCTATGAATTGGAGGCCAAACATTGATAATAGATCATGTGTTTTTAACCTCTGCTGGAAGGTATGGTAATTTGTTTAAAACTTGGTGATCATTTTGTTATGGACATTGGGGCAGGTATGTGAAATGTGTAAGCCTGACAATTCACAGACCTGTACCCCCAGGGCAACTAATACATATGTGCTAATAAAAATAATTAATAAAAAAAACCACACAAAAACTTGGTGATCAGTTCCTAAATTTGAGACCAAAGACTATGGCAGCCTGGTGAGCAGCAGCTATTATCTTTTGGGTAAATGTTCTCCTAAGGAGAACATTATTAGTGAGATACAGCATTGTTTTATCAAGTTGTGGGCCATGATCCAGTTAGCAAATTATAAGTTCATTTTATTTTACTTTCATCAGCCTTTTTCTAAAGAGGAAATAAGAGAAAAGTCTAGATTATAGCTCAAAATAAGGTAATATTAAATAAATTAAACTAGAAAATGAAGAATGCTGACACTTGCCAAGGGTTAGTATTATGTCCTAAAACTTGTATCTAAGTATGTGTGTGAACTGTTATACTGGCTCATTAGGTTATAAGTTATATTTATTGTAAGCTGAAGTGAAAAACAAAACAAAACAAAGCACAACACCTGAACCATTAGATGCTAAAGAAACAAGAACAACGGGGTCCTGACTCTAGGATAAAGATTGGGCAGCGAAGCACTGCCAGGGCTCAGGGAAGGATTACTAGTCCTGGAGGTGGGAGTGTCCTGAGTAAATCTCCCACCACCCCCCCCAAGACAAACACATCCAAATCTAAGGTATGAGGCAGAGGTGATGAAATGGTGGCCGATCCTATAGATGGGGGAAACAAGATATTGCCTAAATTTTGCAATGGTTTATTGTGGGGAGAGGTGCAAGCACACAAACGAGGTGATGGATTGGGGTATAGTGGGGTAGAGAGCATAGTGAAAGTTGTGGTTACAAGGGAGTAAAAGTTGAGGGTAATTACGTTAACAAGGCAGAGACTATGAGGGCATTCAGAACTTGCCCCAGACATGCTGAATTGCAGTTTCAAATAGATGTCATAATGGATGCACAATGGAATGATCCAGATAGGAGTTTATTAGAAAAAAACAAGGAAAACGTTTAACTCTATTTGTTCTGAAATGGGGGTAAAAAGTGCTGATGTTACACGTAGCTGCTGTTTTTAGATCAGAATTGCCTCAGGATATGGATGACATTAGGACCAATCTGAGGTTTTTGCATTGGTAGATGATTCTTTGTGTAATTTCATGGGAAAAATCTTGATGAACCTAAGAAACTGGAAATAAATTAGGAACTAGAAACCTACAAACTGTGTTACTGGAGTTTATTTATTAACATTTCAAATGAAAACAAGAGTGCTTGGCTTATCTACCTCTAGGACTTCTGAGAGGATCTAATGAAATGATGTGTGAACAAAGCACAAGTTCTTTTGGGAGTAGGTATTATTACTATTATTATTATTATTTCTTCCTAATGGGTGAGTGAACATACAGTCACAGAGATTTGGGAAGTATCTTTACAGCAGGAGAGTAAAGTTCTGACAGCAGTCATGATGGAGTAGAAGGTTGTAAGAATATAACACTTTAGTTCTGAAGACTGTTACAAAGGACAATAACAACAGAGGAAGAGAGCACCTAGTTGAAGAAAAAAATCAATCTTTCGTCTTTTCTTTTTTCTTTTCTTTCCCTCTTTCTTTTTCTCTTCCTTTCCTTTCTTCCTTCCCTTCATCTTTCCTCCCTCCCTTCCTTCCTGCCTGCCTTCTTTCCTTCCCTCCTTCCTTTTTTTTTTTTTTGTAATTTTTTAGGTTCTCAAAGATATATACACATAAGGGATCTGTGTGAATATTTTCTAGTACTTGGGGATCACATTATAGTTTACATTCTTTCTTTTTCACCATTTAAATACAATAACACAGTTTCTGGCTCTTATTTGTTTCTTCTACACTTGGTTACTTTGACATTGATCTTAGAATTTTTAGTTCCTTTTATTTCTATTGTGAATTTTCTTCACTACATGGAGAGACCATATTTAGTCACATGGAAGATATAGTGACTTTTCTTAGAAAACTTGTAATAAGTATTTTCTCTTAAAAAGGCTGTTAATGAATATTTTAAGGCCCAAATAAAGAGGGCCTTATGATTTTACTTTGGATGTTTAAGGGAACCAGTGCATGCTAGTAAAAACATAAAACTAAGATTTTTTTTTCTTATCTTTTCTTTGTGCTAAGCTACTTTAGGATGGGCATATCACTTTAGTCATCTTTTTAATTGTATACCCTAACTGAGGAAGTAAATTGTACTTCGCAAATATCTGTTCAATTATGCAGATGTGGACAAATCATCCTACAAACCTTTACGATTTGCATTGTTTTCCGAAAAAATTCAAGTCCAGAAAAATACTTCTAGATATTCATGCATAATTAATGAAACTGTGATATTCTTGCTTCATATTCCACAGACATGAATAAAATGTTGCATCATGAAGTCAGCATCTGTTTAGCAAGTAAATCAATTGTAAGTGTCACTTTCAACCATACAAAGAAGAGTCACACTGGTCTCTTCAGGGTACTATTTCTTCCAAATCTAGTTCACATGCTGTCAAAACAAGCTAAATTCATACCTACCTGGACAAAGTTCACAACAGTTGGAATAAATTGTGTTGAAATGGCTGCTTACCTTTATCTGCTGTCTGATGGAATCATAATCATAATCATAATAATCATAGCCCTCATATTTCCTTCATCTTTTAAGTTCAAATTTGGTAAGATACTTTAAATGTTACTTTTGTGGGTTGCTAAGAGTAACCTTCTAAAATTGTGTTTCTTAGATCTTAAAATTCTTTTTGCCATGTCTAATATATATGTTTGAGCTATTTCTTTGGAAAATTTCCAGTCCTATTTAAATTCTATTAAGATTCTTAAACTTGTAGATTTATCATATTAGCAATGTGCTTTCATTAGACGAAAATCTTCAAAGATTTAATAAAGCTAACCAAAACTTCAAAGTTTCCATATTGAAGAAGAGATCATCTTAGGTCATTCTGAGGTTCTCAGTGGAGCACATTTATTCACTGATTATACAGATCATCTATCATCCAGAATAGTTGTTCTCTCACAATATCCCAGTAACACAAAAAGGAAGTTAATTTTGAAAAGTCATGAGACCTACTTAGAGCTGCACCACATCTTTGAACTCCTGATAGAGATCTGAATAAAATTTCCGCTCTGGGATGCTGCATTTAGCAGTCTACAACAGCGATGCATTTTTTGTGAGTTTCTTAAACTGTCATCATCTGGTGAACTCAAAAGAAGTTTGAGTTCCAGCAGCAATCCCATTTAAAGGACTTTTTCCTCCTGAGGATTTATAATTTGGGAAAAAAAAAATCACTCCATGATTCTGTACACAGGACAGCAACCTGAAGAAAAATTAAACCACTTCCATGTGGTCCTATATAAATAAGTTTGGTTATTTATATAAATTTCAAATATAAACTTCATATATTTTCTCTTTCTTTATTTCAATATATGGAAAATATTTCTATTGTGTAGAATAATTACTTCTGCAGAATATATGTAGTAAATGTCTTACTGTTCCTTAAATTACACATATATCCTACTGATAATAATGAAATCTTTGAGGATTTTTAATTAGATATTGTCAGGTCTAAAATATCACACTTCAAAATACTATTATATTTTATTATAATGAAGTTCAACTTACATTTTAGAACTCGTACATGTTAGTGTACTTATTAAACAAGATATAAGTACATGTTGGTCATAATTTTGCTACATTGAAAAAATATGTCTGGTATTTGAGATATTAACCTAGGTCATTTTCCACATATTACCATGTACCCGTTTATCTTACCCCAAATAGTTCATTCTAAAAGCCAAGTCTAGAAAGTTGGACTTAAGGAATATCATTAATTTTATAAATAATAGATTTAGAGGAGTAGATTAAAAGTCAAGACTAATCTTAACTAGATGAAGATGCTCTAGATGGAGAAAAAGAAAATGATTGAACCAGATGTTAAGAATCTTGTCTCTAATTGACTCTAAGAAATAATGGTATTATAATACCCAGATAACATGGCAATTGAGAGTCGGGTCCTCTGCCTGGCCTTCAGCCTCCCCATCTCCCTGCCCCCACCAGCAAGTATCCAAGTGTTCTTGCACCAGTGTGATAGGCAATGAGTAGAAATATCTTTGTGAATTGTCTACACAGGTATGTCTGAGGTGGCCTCCAGAGTTTTCTCTAGCTCCTGTGTGTTTTCCTTTTACCTAAGAGTGCCATGGACTTGTGCCAAGACCACTGAACTTAACATGTTTTGCAGTCTGGGTGAGGAGGGAAAAATTGTGAAATGGGTGGAATTCCAAAGATCAGCTGCAAAAGTAAGTCTGTGTAAATCATTAAGATTAGATGATAATACACCAAAAAATACAATAGTCTTCTAATGTCTCAGGCCCTTGCAACTTGGACTTATTCACAGAAAACTGAAGCAAGCTGGGATAGAAGGATTGGGAAGAAGTTGAACTGACTGAAAATAATAGATCCACTGTGTGCATTACAGAAGTTCACAAAATTTACAGAAGTTCACAGCAATTTACATTTTGGAAAGATTATAATACATTTTTTATGCAATGTATTTATGATTTTAATGACATTGTGTTTACCAGTTATATACATGTAACCTATACTCTAGTTAGCATTAAATTTTTTTTTAGATTTTTATTTATTTATTTATTTGACAGACAGAGATCACAAGGAGGTAGAGAGGCAGGCAGAGAGAGAGAGGAGGAAGCAGGCTCCCTGCTGAGCAGAGAGCCCCATGCGGGGCTCGATCCCAGGACCCTGGGATCATGACCCGAGCCAAAGGCAGAGGCTTTAACCCACTGAGCCACCCAGGAGCTATAATATATATATATATGTTCATATATATATATATTCATATATATACTATATTTAATATAATATATTATTATGACATATAATATAATTATAATTAATCATAAAATAATCAATAATTATTAATTAATAATTATTAAATCGTTAATTTAATAATAATTAAACTATTAATTTTTGAATATGCATCATGTGCGTAGTTTTATCATTTTGATAGCTACATCAAATATTGGCATGTATTATATTGGAATTACAGTGTGATGACATGGCAAAATTGCGTGGGGGTCCAAGAAGGGTAAAAGCTCTAGCCCTTTATTCTGGAATAAAAAATGATGCTGTGGTACCATGCACCAGGCAGCAAACTAGAATTCTTGTTTTATACCGTCTAGGTGTCTGAAAGTGCTGCTCCTTTACCCACTGCAAAGTCAACCTTTAATTTTTCCTCCCATCTTTCAGATAAAAATTAACACAACCAATCTTGAAAGTATGTGGTACTAATGATATATGAGGATTAGCTTTTAGTCAAAGAAGCTATGTAATTTACTATGCCTAGATGATTTATTGCATACCAATATGGTCTGCCTAATACTCTCATAATCAATTAATCTGTAACCATACCTTGTTTCTTTGTTACTTTTTCTTCCTGGCAGTACTTCTTCCTTTAGTACTCGTGTACTCTCTTTAAAGTTTCTAACATAACTATTTCAATCATATTCTGTTTTTATTATGGTGCCTTTCCATATAAGAAAACTAGTAAACTTCATCATATACTGAATATGAATGGAAATGCTAATGTGTTCACTTTTATGTATTTGGCCATTTCATGTTACCTATAATTTATGAGTATTTTATTGGAAGTGTGTGGAAACTGAATACCAAGTCAGCTGTGGGATCATTTATGCAAGGAAGTAGCTCAAAGAGTAACAATTTTTAGATATTTTTCTATATTTGGAGCACAAAATAATACATAAGCCAATATCTTAAACATATTAGTGACGAGATTCATATTTTTTATTAGTATCAGGTTTCTTGCTGGTAGCTTTCTAAAATAAATGTTTATATTCTGAATATTTTTCCATATCTTACGGGAACCTTATGAGCAATTTGTGGTTCTACATGTATCCTGTCTGGCACAACCTTAATATTTTCTATGGGTAGTCGGAGGTTGTTTTTTTTTTTTGCACAATTGCACATCACAAACATTTCTGTATAATTCACCAGAGACTGTCGATTCATATGTAACCTTTCAGATGGCCTGTAAAATGATGGTAAATGCATCATTTGTTCAGTTTTCTAATGTATTAACGAGGTTCTACTTAAGTCACAGTAAAAGGAATACAATATCAAACTAAACATTTAAATAATTTGATTAATGAAGAAGATTATGTAGAGTATAAAGGTATATAGATGTTTACTAACATACCATAATTAAAAAACAAGCAGAATATTGGTGATTATGTTTAACATTGATTTTAGTTAGCATCACAAGAGGGGACATATTCACTAACACAAAGTCTGGGAATACGGCCAATCCAACAGCAGTGAAGTTACAGTTGCTACAATGCAGCTCTACTGGACTGCACAAGTGTAAAAAATGGATGACAGCAGGATACCTGGCCAGCTGTTGTACGGTGAGCTCAAGTGGGGAGATCTCAAATAGGGCAAGCTAAAGGAACATGCTGCAGACACACTGAAGAACAATTTCAAGTAATGAAGCATGGCTACGGAATACTGGGAAATAATATCAGGGGAAAGACTGGCCCTGTGTGGAGCAATCAGAGCAGCAGAGGTGTTGTGCAGCCAGGTGAAGAAGCAGCATTCCAGATTGCAACAGCTCCTGTAAAGAGCAGCCGTCCTCCCAATCCGAGAGCTCCATCCATCTGTATTCATTGAATAAACATGGCTGATTTCTTGCCTCACATTTTAGTAGTGTTAAACATTTTTTAAATGATAATCTCACGAAAAAAAAAATTCCTGCCAATGCTATTTTTACCAATTATGCACAATGGTGTCTAATTTTCAAAAGTTGTTTCATAATGACTAGCAGAATATACAAACTAACCATCCAGCATGTTTCAATATATGTTTGCAGGTGTCCAATAATACAGCAACCCCACACAGAAGATAATTAGGAAAGTTTCACATATTGAGGATATTTGCTTTGGGAACTTTCCTGGAGGGTCAATTAATTCGTGACTAGCAGGGTACAGTGAAGTAGTTAAGAGCAATCTTAGGAGTTAGGCCATCCAAGAGTTGAAATCTTGTCCCTGACAATTTACACGATTTTCGCCCTGGGCAAGTTGCAAACCTCTCTTAGCTTCAGTTACCCTATCTGTATAAAGAGCCCTCATGGGACTATAGGGAGTACAATGTACAGCAAGTATTCAACTGTGTATGACTACATAGTTATTACTGGGAGATATATAAATATTTTTCTGCATGGTCTATATAAAAACAATGAGGATTCTGTAGTTCCCATGTGCAACACTGCTGCCTGAAGGGTATGTGTGGAATCCATGAAAAATGCAGTGTATGTTCCAGTCAATAGTACTCTACATTTTTTATTTGAAAATAAACTATAAATTGTAAGGAAAAAATGGGTTCTGAAAGAATACTTAAATAAACGTAGATAAAATTTCTTTAGGATTGAAATTTAAAACTAACTTGCAACTGAATTCTATGAGGTTCTTGCATTTTCCATCTTTATGCATCTGGTGCCTAGCATAGTGCTTAAAATTTACTTTAGTAAGTAAATAGTTGTAGCTGGAATGGAATTATTATGCCTATAAATCAACTCCCAGGGCCTTGAGTTAGTTATTAATGGAAATTATTTGATTTTAATAAATTTTGGCTGGGTATTATGTCTTCTTGCCTTCAAATATAAGAAGTGCTGTTAAAAAAAATAACCTTGTTTTATCCCCTCATAATTGAAGGAAACTGGGCTTTCACCTCTGAATTAAATGCCTAAATTATAGTACTACTCAAAATAATTGAATAATTTCCCTTTTTCCCTTTGCTTGAGGTTAGGTAAAGCATACTATTTTCTAATTATTTCTCTCTTTTAGTGAATTTCTTCATATCCTTGAAAGACCCATCTTTGAGCTAATGAAATTCTCCTTATTTGTATTATTAAAATTGCTTTTTCCCCTAATATATGGCTTAAAAATTATGTAATACATAATTTATAATTTTTCACATTGATATAGCAATAATCCATGATCATCTAGCTGCTATGCTTTACATAAGTAGAGTAGAAATTTATAACTTGATCCTAATAAATGAGTTAAATAACGACCTCTCTCAGAAAGCAATTTTTTTAAAGGCATGTTTTGAGTTAAACCTATATGCTATTCATACTTTCTATCAGGTTTTAGAAATGGAGAAATTTGATTATGAAGATTAAATAATTTAGTTTAAATTTTATTTTTGTTTCCTTTGTATGCCTGTTTTACCATGTTAAATTTTGTGCTCATTGTAAACCAAGATTTTGAATCTTTGACTTCAAGATTCTCACCATTCTTAATAGGAGCTTCTGATGCTTTGAGGTAGGCAGAAATATTAAGGATGGTCATTGAAAATGCCAGTTATCTGGAGACTGGTAGCCTATCGAAAATTCTAGGTGATAAGTTTAAAAGCAAATGCAGTGATTGGAAGAAATGTCTAGTCCAAATAAGAGCTCTCCAACCATTTCCACTAATATGGCTAAACTTTATTTAAAGATATTTAGTGACTTTGCCATATCTACCTCATTAGTAAAACTTTTTTACAGTTTGATTGACCTTACTGTCAAAAAGTTTCCCAAATATCCAAGATAAGTATAACTTTCTTCAATTTCAGTCCAGCATGGCTAATTTTAACATTAGCATCTACTACTAACATTCCTTCCTAATCTTTGCCAGATTCTTAAAATGTCACCAGAAATCTTAATTACCTATCGTGTTTTGTTTCTGAATTATTTTTCTTATCTTTTAAATGAAAATTATTGTAACTTTATAGTTTTCATAGCTACCTTTTAATTGGTTTCTATCTTCTTGATTGAAATTTGTAATGACCTAACCGTTCAAAATTCACAGTACTGTAGTTTTGCAGAGATCATCTATGGATTTCCACTACTTTCTTGTGATGCAAAATGAAAGCATGTGCCATGTAGGAACTATCTTAAAATTCTAACAACAAACAGGTTTACAAATAGAACAGGTTAACCACCCTACCATACAGCACTCAGGGTTGTGCCTCCATTTATGAATCTGTATATCTTTTGGGTCCACAGCTCTATCAGGCTTCCTGGATCATCCCAATAAGCTCCTATATACAGGTGGATCAGAAGCTGCATCTTGAGGCAGCAACCGTGAAAAGTTGCAGTTGAACCCTTTTCTGAGAGAAACTGGCAGCTGGGCATTCTAACCCACTCCCTCTGCATTGACCCTGGAGAGACTAGCTGTCAGAAATGTTTGTGTGCCCATTTGATAACTGCTTTTTTGTTTAATATGTTCTTGGGGGAGTCATGAATGCAAAGCTCCATTGGCTAGCCCAGATAGGTTGATTTGAGATATATCTCTTGGATGGCAGCTACAAAAGTTGGGGCTCTACCTGTATTGGCATATTGCTTCCAGGGAGAAGCTGGAGACTTGATTTTATTGTTGAAGCAGGAGAAAAGCACAAGGTGGGGGTAGGACCCACTGGCTCTTTCTGGCTCCAGAGACTACCCCATTCAGTGCCTAGAGGGGGCTAATTACAAGCTAGACTCTCAGGCAGCATCTGAGTAGTATGCAGTCAAATCCCATCCATGGAAAACCTGGGAGATGGGTGTTTCTGTCTTCTCCCTCTGTGCTTGAGGGGAATAGCCGTGGACAGTGTTCCCACACCCATTTAGTAACTGCCTCTTTGTTTGCTGTAGTCTTGTGAGACTTATAAATACAAGTCTTGTTGGCTCTCATAGCTAGATGATTTAGGAGCCCATTTCTCAGTTGGCAGTATTAAAGGTGGGGTGCTAGATGTGTGGTCCAAGTGCTCCTTCACTCCTCAAGCCAAGAGTGGGAAATTCCTACCTAATTGGTAAGACGCTGTGTTGGAGTTGGAGTTCAAGGCCAGTGTGTTTCAGGCTTTCCTGCCTTTCAGTGTAGATATTTTCTAAGTTCCCCAACATGTAGGAGTCAGTCAACTAATTTCTGTATTTGTCTCAGAGGCAACTAATCTATGTGTAGCCGTATATTTGATACATCCATGGGAAGAGAAAACCTCAACAGCATTCTATGTCACCATGTTCGTGACTTTCCCTATAATTTTAATTTCTTTTAGGAAAATATACTGTTTTACATATTTCTCAATAATATCACATATACTAGAAACTCAGTAAGTTTTGAAAAATAAATGTATAGAGGCATGCATATGTTTTATTTGGGTTTCTCATACGGTGCAAAGCCAATTGAAAACTAAGCTATTTTTGCATGACTCATAAACTAGGCTGTCTACTAACTTGGAGAAAATAGATAAGGGTCATGAGTAAAAGCTGAGATTAGATTAAATTTTAAATAGCAGGAATATAATGTAATATCAAGTAGTGCAGCTTATTTTATCTTGTTTTTAAGGACTTGTTAATATGGTTATGTTTACTCTATGTGAATGCTAAGGCAATATACAAATTTATTTTTCCATAATGAAAATTATCATAATACTATACCTCTGGTAGTTACTAGCACAAAATCAGTTTGTAATAAAGTTCGTGATTTTTCACTTTTGTGAGTTCTTTCCCTTTTTTTATTAAGACAGCAAATGACAATTACATGTATATAATAAAATATCTTTGGCAATGTGCTTCATTTAATCAGAGATATTTATTACTTTGCCATTCTAGTTTTGAAGAGGGAGAGCCTTATATGAAAATAAATATTCTTTGGTATTATATCTTCCTCTGCTTTTTGCTTTGGATCTATAAAAGTCTTCAATAAATGTTAGAATATCTAAGTTTTTTAGTATAAATGACTGTCATTGTATAGTTTTTGATAATAACTCTCCAATTTATAAGTATAATAAAATTGTATTTTACCATTATACTTAAAATCACATGCAAGCTAGACTCCACATGAAATAATCTAATAAAATCAAAATGTGTGTGACCAAAGAAATGCTAACAAACCACTTCTGTTCAATTGTTGACAGCTGAGCATGTTACTCATTTTCAATGCAATCAGTAGCCTATCGTTTTCTCTATTTATTCCTACTATGAGACACACTAATTAAATTCCCCTTTGCCTGATTCTTTTCATATACCACATGAATAGCAGGTAAAGTCAATTTGTGAACTTATTGTCCTTGACATAGTGTAGAAGTGTTTCCAGCTGGAACTGATTATGTTTATTCTTCTGTGTTATCCGGGTAAAAAATAATCTAAAAGATAACAATAAATAATTGCAGCTCTAACTTTATTTAAATTTGTTCTGCTACTGTTATGGAACAATGCAGATAAATAACAAAGGATCTTCCACATTGTCCAAAGAGTGTTGCTGTGGCTGTAATTATTTTCTTGCATGTGACTATGTGCCCTCTGCAGCAGGTGACAGGTAAATGATTTTAAAATATGAGAAAATCAAACTGAAATACTCATTATCCTTTGAGGAAATAGATTCGGGACTAGGATGGACAAGTCTTATACTCCATCTTCCTGAACAAGGCAGCATAGAGGTATCTCAGAAGATCAACCTTTAAAAATTTTATTGTGCCTTTTTTGTTGTTTTTGTTGTGGTAAGAACAGGTAATGGGAGATCTAACCTTGTAAATTTTAAGTATATAGTACAACATTGTTAACTATAAGCACAATGTCCTACAGTGGATCTCTAGAATTCATGTATTTTGCACAACTGAAACTTTATGTCATTTAAATACCAACTCATTTCCCCCTCTTCACAGAGGGCAACCTTCTACTTTCCACTTCTATGAGTTTGACTATTTTAGATAACTCACAGAAGTGGAATCAGGCACTATTTATCCTTCTGTACCTGGGTCTTTTCTCTTGGCATAATATTTGCAAAGTTTATCCATGTTGTCATATATGGCAGTATCTCCTTTTTTATGGTTGAATAATATTCTGTCAAATGTAGACACTACATTTTCTTTATAAATTCATCTGCCAATGGGCATTTATGTTGTCTCCACATCTTTGCTATTGTGAATAATGCCACAGTGAAAACGGGAGTGCATATATCTCTTAGAGACCTTGATTTTAATTCTTTTGGCCAAATATCCAGAAATTGGAATTCCTGGATCATATGGTCATTCTTTCTTAAATTTTTTGATGTAAACTTTTATGTAAACATGAAAAAAGCATTTGGGATCTTATATTCTTAAAAAAGCAGTTCTTACTGGCTGGTCATAGTGATTATTTTCAACATGGGAAAATGTTGGTTTGCAAACATGACAGAATCTGTAAACTATATTTTGAACACTGTGAGAGTATATATGCCCTTTATAGGACTATTATTCAAATAATATAAAAATATTAATTATAACATAACATATTCATACATATCATATATGCTATTAATATCATATATACTTTATGATTTTCTTATACATTTAAAAAAACCTGAGTAACAGAAGCTTTTTATAAGTGCCAAATTTCATGAATTAAATTCTAAAGTGAAATGACTAGATAACTCTAATTACATGATATTTTAAATTTTAAACAAAAGTACTGAACATGGAGGAAACTAATTCATTCTATAGAGATGGAA